>OW028583.1:25027516-25180016 GCA_932294295.1 Alitta virens | reverse complement strand
TTGATGGCCACCAGGGTCAAGTTATGTTCGCAGCCTCCACCAGGGACTGCCAGCTGGGCTAATCCAGTTGTCCCAGGTATATAAGGATCTCCCCCATGCTACTGGTCATTCGCTTCTTTCTACTCCCTCCCACCGTCCCCTTAAAATTCAAATTTTCCTTTCTTAAAAATTCCCAAATTGTCACATATAACCTTGTTTAATCTTGCTATATGTATTACCAATTATTATTAATGTGTCCCCATTAAGGGTGTCCACAAACATTATTATTATTAATGTGTCCCCATTAAGGGTGTCCACAAACATTACTTGTATTAATGTGTCCCCACTAAGGGTGTCCACAAACACAAGCATGTAACATTCCTTTATGCCAATTAATAAATGTGGCAAATGTATCCATTTACCAAATCATGTGTTCTTGTTGTTCTTATGTGTTAAGCAGTTTTACTTCACTTTGCACACTAGGACCACAGCTAAATTATACACTATTCATGAAGCAAAAATTGGGTTTAAACTAAATATGCTATCTTAAATCATATTATAATTGGTCATAGCCAAGCGAGCAGACACGCCAAAGCACTTTCACTTTTCACTTTACCCATTCAAACTTGAGCATCACCAAAACTTTTCCAATTCTTATCCGATTTTGACTAAATAAAATCTGGCTTGAAGCTGAATTTCTCTGCTTTTCATCTACTAACAGTTGCTTTCTATATCTCATTGTTTATCTGTACCGGCCATTCGTTTTAACCGACGAAACAATCTGTTAAACTCAAACAGTCATGCATTCGCAATGTGGTTGCCATGGAGACCAAATACACAGTGGCGGCACTGAGAAATTTTGTAGCACTAAGGCATGGTTTCTGACTAAATTATGCAATTTTTTCACTAAATTAGTAAATACATCTTTCTACATGAATAAAACAGTTTCTATAAAACATGCATCCTAGCAATGGTTTGTTTTAAAAGCCTTCCAACTTGTGAATGGGAGGACGTTGTGAAGTCTTGTCTGCTTGCTTGGTTCTCTTCTTTATAAATATTGATGAGATTTTTTATTCTCACTGTTTGTCAACAGGAAAAGTACAAGACTTCGGTCAAAAAATTTCTTAATTTCTTAGTTTTCTGTAAAATACTGAAAATAGCTGTAAAAGTGTGGGATATAATGCAAATTAGCTGCCACTAGAGATAAGAATTGAACATTTCCAGCGAACAGGCAAGGAATTCCCCAAAAATAAGTGGTAAATACACTTATAAGATGGAAAATTATTTTTGTGTATAATATTGCCATTGTTTAGGTATGACATGATGTTTTGACTGAAACGGGTCTCATCCTGACAAAGTCACATGCTAACTTGCTAAGTGCTCTTATGCAGGCTTGGGGTCAAGTACTGTAGCCCTACTTGGACTCAGTACTTGGACGTAAGTACCAAGTACTCAGTCAATAAGTTTGACTAAATAGCAATTAGGTTTCAACAGACTAAGTTGTAACTTGACAGTGCTCAGCTAAATTTTGCACACTCTTTGATGGAGGCAGGCTTTGATAAAAAATAACCCAAATATTATACAGATTATAGATCTATTACATATGTATTAATTTACACAAATAATTTCTGAAAAAAGTCAATTTTGCTTTGAAATTAAACCAGTTTAATAATTATTTCAATAATACCTGATTGTGTGAAAATCCTATGCATGCTTGTTTAGGGCATCAGTTGACCCCAATTTTTCCAGTTGCTTTTGTGTACAGCAATATACACAATAGACATAGGGGTAGCTGTTATTTACCCCCATTAGATAAGAAATCAGTGTGTGAAATTAAGTATTTTATCGCGTTCCAGGGGCAATTTTTTTTTAATTTGCTCATGTAACCCCATAATTTTTAAAATTTTTGCAGTGGCGGGGACATTTTCGGCATGTCTGAGCTGATTTCGACCCTTATATACTAATTAACCCTATTTTCAAAATAGGGCCCCTGGAACCCGATAAAACATTTAATTTCACACATTTTGCTACCAAAACATATCCACTAGCATAGATCTTTAGGTCTTGGGTTTTATTTTTTCAGGTAAAAATTTCTAATTTTACAAATTTTACCCCAAAATGGCTTGAGGCTGTCCGTCTTTAAAAAATCATCTTTAAAAAAAAAAAGTATTCTTTAGTTACTGTGCTAAAAGATAAGACAAGTGTTTTAATATATAAGACATATTTAATGTGTTCAGGAGTCCATTATGACAACCTCCCATGGGTCTCCTGGGGCCTCCAAGCAGCATTAACCCACTAGAGATGCACACAAATACTGATCCGTCTAGCATTTGGTCTACTGAGGCAACCTCACTTGTAAAACCACATTGCCATTAAGACCATTAGAGTGTGTACCAAATCAGGCAAAAGTGGTGTTAAAGGCTGTGTTCTATTGAATGTGTGCCCAAATACTGATAGAGTACCAAAGAAGTTATACTTTTTTTTATATATTATATTTGTTGATTTGACAAAAAATTCAAACTTAATTTATTTATTTTGTGTGCGAGCTACAGTGATCTGAACCTAGAGGCTTTTAAACCAGTGTTCCGCATGTACTGGGCCAGAGGAAATCCCCCCTCCAGATCCGCTCCTGCTGTCTGACACCAATTGGTTTTGCACCATGAACTAAGGATGTACCTGTATATGAACAAATGTACTTGTACTTGGATTCAAGTACTCTGATAAATACTTGGACTTGTATTTGAAATATTCTTATGTACTTGTACTTAAGTACATTGTGTTGGATTGACCCCCAAGCCTGCTGTCATGATGGCAAATGCCTGTGATGTCACATGGAACAAGCCTGCTCAATCAGAACACTTTTAGATCTCCTAGAGTTTTTTATGCCCATCCGTCGATGGGATAAAGCGGTCAGAACTCTACCCCCTCCCCCCTCCCCATTAACCTAATGTATATGTTTCTATGTAAGTGAGACCTTGATTTACAGGAGAAATTATATTTAATGACAAATGAGCCATGAAACAATTATTTACAACAATCTGGAGAATTAAAAAAATATATATTATATATTTACAACTATTTCTGTGAGAGAAGTAAGCAAGTTTAATTAAGAAAATGTGATTGATATTATGTTTAATTATCAAAGAAGTCATAAGTGTCCAGATAAGGAACAGTAGGTAAAGGGAGACCTAGGTATAACCAGAACACAAAGTAGGGACAGCTAGAGAGTGTGTATTGGGCAGAGCCCTGTGTTGGCTGCTGGGTCCGAGGTCTTCATCCGCAGTTTTGCCACCTTACCACTTTCAAGGGCTCATACGTTGTTAACATCAGCGTAAAACAATAATGCAAAACAAACAAAAGTTTTTATTTCGTATAATACACATTAATTAATCACAATGCACTAGAGGCTTCATCAAAGCCACATATTGCCTTGTCAATAACTACTTTCATGTTGTCATTTAGAAGATGGTTGTCGTGAATTGCCTCGTCAAGAACTGTTCTCACTCATAAATTAGCTAATTGTTGTCATGATTTGTCTTGCAAACTTTTGTCGAGAATTGCCTTTTTAAAGAACTTCTTTCACTTTGTCATTAAGCAAACTGATATCTAGAATTTCCTTTTAAAAGAACTGCCTTCACTTTGTCATTTAGCAGGTTGTTGTCACGAATTGCCTTGTCAAGAACTGCTTTCATTGCCACAGCCCTGCTGTCAGAAACTTTGACATCATTCTTGACTAGTATAGACATTTCATGACCTCTCAATACCTAGACACAGGCCGCACCAAAGCTTGTGTAGAGCAGGTCCTCGTTGAATCAATTGCTGTCATTTCATTACAGTAACAATTCAATCTTGGCAGACCGAAGAACAGGAATATATACACACCTTGAAATGCATTTATTACAACAAAGGGATACCAAAAAATATCCATTCCTGTGATGTCTGGGAAAAGACCCAACAGCCATGTTATTCCCGAAAGTAAAAACAGAATAATGTACGTCCGAAACAATTTTGTTTGATTTGTGTGCAAAACTTCTTCAATGTTACTGATGGTAAAATACAAAGTAATTGCACAACGAAGAAATAAAACTGTGTTTATCAAAATGAGAAAAGAAACTGGGCAGACAAACGTGTATAATAATATGTATTTTTGTGTATTTGATATCCAACAATGATAGTTGTCACCATACTGGAACCACGATGTTTCTAATATATCAAGGCACAAGCATGGTATTACCACAATAAGAGGGATCAACCAAGCGTAGGTCATGTAGAAGTGCATACCATTGTTTATGTGATGTTGTGATTGGTGAAATGTAACATCAGTGAATGTTTTATGCATCCTGTAAGCCACACAATTCAACCATGTGAAGGTTGACAGCCAAAGATAATGCTGCGTTAGAGCAACTACTTTACACACAATACGGTACTGTGTAAAATCATCATTGCATTGAAGTAAGACTTGTGCGATAGCTAAACTTGTAATGAATTCATCATCATTTTGCCTGGGACTGTTCGAAGATTTTTTTTCCATGCATAAATTCCAAAAGTGGCAGCCAAGGAAGTAACAGATAAACAAGTCCCTGATAAGGTTAGCAAACTTAATGGTGATATAGCTTGACTATCAAAGTGGCAAATGACAGCTCTTCCATCACCCAAAGTAGCAAACTGGGACTTATTCAAAACCTTTCCTGATTTGTGGACAACCAATGAATCATTCACGATATCATAGTCCTCCTTTGAAATGATTAATTTTGGGCAAATTTGAATGTCACGGTAACATACAGAAAAATCCCCAACTATTCGTTGTTGACAAGATGCATGGATTCTCCAGTTTACCTCCACTGGGCTGAACATGAAACCTTTTATTTCATCAATAAACATTGGGTAACTTGCTGTCGGCAGTTGTTTGATAGGGATTTCATGGATTAGCCCGTGAGCTTTCATGCAGTTGTTTTTAAACCCTTCAAAATTGTCCTGTTTATATTGAATGTCTGCAGACTGGTACATACTGTTGCATTTGACAACTTGAGATAAATATTTGAATATCTTTAAATGAGATACGTGCAGCAAGTTTGAGATTGAACATGGCTGCTCTGTTGTATTCACAGGCATTTGTTTAATCCATACATCATCTTCATGCCATGACAAGTATTCTGTAGTACAGTTTAAATCAGACTCCTGTGATGTAAGATTAGAGATTATCATACCTTGTCTGGATGTCTTCGGCATATACCATACTTCGCTTTCATTGCCATCTAAGCGAAAGCATTTCTTACCAACCCAAAATTCAAGAGGGCGACATAAGCTTGTCTTTAATATGCTGTTACAGCTCCGCTCTCCATTTCCACATATAGCAGTTCTAGCATGGTTTAGTATAGCTTTGGGAGTGTTATCAAAATTCATCAATATGGTGAACCTTTCAAACACAGATGTCTTAGAGATATGACTTAAGTCCTTAAGGCAATGTTTCGTATGACTGGAGCGTGCGCACAGTTCATTCTTAAAAATCTTATTTCCCATGTGAATCAATGAGGCATATGCCATACACATAGCCTCAGCAATCATTTCTTTTCCAGACAAAGTTGATATGTTAGACTTATACTCCGTTTCTGGAATGCAAGAGTTCATGCGAAAAGCCTTGCTTGTAATATTCTCCTCAAAACTAAATACAATCTTGTAAATTCTCTGACAAATCTTCTCAAGCATTGAAAAAAAAACCTCTGTTCTGTCAAAACTTAGGCTATTACGTAGATCTGGAATATCAGTATTTGGACATATATACTCATAATTAAATGGGTAAAGTTCAGCTGAATCAACTCTATTGCAAACAGCACAGTGGTAATTATAAAAAAATTTAACAGATTTATCGCGAATTTGAGCAACTAACACTTTTCCACCAGTTCTACAAAGTTCTGCTTCTCGGTTTTCGACAAAGGATATGTTGTTGGCACTACATTTAGTTATTACTCTCATATATGTATTCGTTGAAATTAACACACATTCCTCATTTGCAGCAAGTTCAAGTCTTTTACGTGTTTGAAATGTTCCAAGTGCAAATTGAATCATAAAATCAGCGACATTAGGAGGTTTACGTGTCACTGGTTTTGTTTCAGTCTTCAAAAACTTGCCCTTCTGTAGAAGCTTCGAGCAAAATCTAATAAAATCAAAACAACAATCACCAGCTTCAATGCAGAACTTGTCACAAAAACATGACAAACTATGTCCTTGTCCCAACAGATCCATGTGTGGTTCAACAGGTCCACATTTATTCCTGCAACTCGTGTAATTACAATATGACCAAGTAAGGTTGAACCTCCGAGATGTCATCATTTTCACGACAATGGTGCCATTTCTGTCAATATCCATGTCTTTATAATACTTCTGAATAAACCGTGAAGCTAAATGAAAAAGTTTATTAAAATGATAGTACATAAAGAGGCTGCCAAGTACCATCAATATTACACAGTATTATTAGATAGATATATAGATATAAATTTATTAGCCCTTTAATTTAACATTTGGGATTTTCTTCAGCAGAGAAGCATCAGATTTCTCCAGAAGAATGTTAGGGAATGTTATTTAACCAGATTACACTATATCAATGTTCAGTGTTGCGAGTAACGCATTAGTAACGTAATGTGTTATGTAATTTTATTACTTTTTAGGGTAACTAAGTAATATAACTCATAATGACAAATGCTAATAAAACAAAATAAAATGAAGCACAGTACAAAATGCAAAATAACGATCAGTCGGTAATCCAGACTCTGTATGGTTTGTTGAAAGCTGTAAGACCATAATGGTTTACCACTGAAAAGTAAATAAAATACACTGTCACGTACATTTAACAAAAATTATTCTGTACTTTGATAACAACCTATATGATTCGTTCATTAATCAAAGGATGAGTGACCTACAGCATTAGCTTTATATCATTGAATCAATTGCAGGGATGACTAATGGTGATCAAAATATATTTATAAACCGCACTTTATTTGTGGCATGTTTGTACAACCACTAAAATATTACTAAGTTACCTGATGCCCCAAAACAATACACCCCTTTCTTGCTGCAGCCATGTTGGCATTTTTGCCTCATTGACCTCATTTTGATCACGTCATATATTATGACATCATTACTTCTTCATTGTTTCTGCACTCTATGACCTCACTATGGCCATTGTCTACTGATGACATCACATTACTATATCTGAGTGCAAAGAGAGGTCAATGCTGCAAAAATGCCACATGGCCGCCATGTGTAAAGGGTGTATATGTAGTGTAACTAGACAATAAGTTACTAGTTACTTAGACCAAGTTACTATCACAACACTGCCAGTGTTACAGGAGGGTGGGTGAGTGATTAGGGCTTTACGTCCTGTATTTCTGCACCTGCTGGGCTAATTAGGACAGGCAGAGCCCATTGCAATGAGATGTAGGATGAAACAGCCATCCAACTTAGGCTCTACCGGGAATCGAACCCGGCACTCAGCGGTTGGAAGCCCAGAGCGCTACCTCTGAGCTAGGAGCCTGCCCTCCAGTGTTACAGGAAATTTGTAAATATTATAACAGGCTTTGTTACTCAAATATCATTTGATAACCAAAAATTTACGTTTACATTGCCAGAAGAAATTTGATGCTGGAAAAAGTTATCCTAAATGTTCAACAGTTTCATTACCTGTTTGCTGGACTCAACCATGAAATATATATAAAATTGGTAAATTTCCAATATAAAGGTTTTCTTGAAGGAAAGTTCTTGGAAATTAGAAAACTTTTCTTCATGAGTTAATATTTCTTGCTTCCTAAGTATCATTATTATTGTAACACAGGGAATTTACCTGAAATGAGCAACATTTTCCAGTTACTAAGTAAGTTTGCTTTCTTATCTATGATGATTTTATTGCTCAGAAAGCTCATTCCATATATTTGAAAACTGAATGCACTAAATCCATGCACAGCCAAATCATTGAACAAAATATGTAATTTTCTTTTTTTTAGTAAAAAAAATTAGTGTTTGTGTCAATTGAGTTTTTGCTTTGCTCTTAAAAAAATATGCCAAGAAAACAACATAAGAATGAAAAATGGATGAAATAGATGTCAAAATGAAATTTGAAAATACAATAATTTAGATATGATATTAACAAAAGTTTAATCCATGTAGCGAACATGTAAATAGTCTTTAGTATGAAGGTTTGAAAATGTAAGAATTTTCCTTTATTTTTAATTTTCTCTGTTAATTACTCCCATGAGACCCCCAAAAGGCACCACTACACTATTCTAGATATATTATAACTAAGTCTGAGTTCTGCTGCGAAATAAAAAATTTCATATTTTGTAAAGATGTATAGGCATATAGGGTATAGGGTCGTTGAAGTTAACGATGTTTTAACCTATTTAGGTCATTAATGACTGACTATTTGTAATGGATATATAAGTATGGCTAGCTAGTGTACAGGAGAATAATAGGTTGAGAGAAAGAGAACATCATAAGTCTGTACCTCTGAATGAGGAAGTTTTCTCCATAGTTTTTAAAGCAACTGAAAGCATGTCTTCTAGGACAAGTGTCAATAGTGCAAGATATTGTTCCTTACTTAACATATAAGGCTCAATAATCCGTCTCAAATCTGTGGCATACAGCATTTTAGATCTGGCTGACAGCATTTGACATGCAAGTATCTGGTTATGATCAGCAAGCAGCTTTAGGGTAATATCCAGGCCGTGTTCCAGCACATCACAAACTCATAAGCACCAGTAGGCCGAGAACCCTGAATGGATACGGATCTGTAGTAAGTCTTCATCATCAGAGCTAGAATTTGCTTCACTCAGCTGTTCTTGATCTACAGGGCTTGGACTTACCTGAGGTAATTCAGGATCACCAGCTAAAGCATAATCTGGTGCCATTTCAACATTTGGGAGGGAAGGCCTCAACAGTAGTAGCAGCTACATTCCCATGTGTGGATGGAGTTGATGTACTTGGAGATACTAAAGTAACATTGGTACTTTGAATTGGTTCACTAGAGTTTACCTTTTAACACTTGTATTGAGAGTCCAGCTGGACGTAGATGGTGGTTGGGTGATTAGGGCTTTACGTCGTATTTCTGCATCTGATGGGCTAATTATGACAGGCTGGGACCCTGGCAATGAGATGAAGGATGAAACAGCCATCCAACTTAGGCTCGACCGGGAATCGAACCCGGGACCCAGCGGTTGGAAGCCCAGAGTGCTACCTCTGAGCTAGGCCCCTGCCCGGACGTAGATGGTAATGATCCAACTGCGGCATACGGTACTGGACCCACAGACTGTTCTGCTAATCTGCGGCATGGGAAAGGTCATCTCTTGGGTTGTCTCAAGTCATTGAACTTCTTTCTCAAGTGTCCATCTCGGGCAACTACGGTCAAAGGCCAAGTGGGCTTGTGCACATACTGCAATTTTTATGATTGTCCTTCATTGGCTGCTTGATAAGAAAGAACCCTGATCGTAAATGGCGGGTGCCCTCCATCTCCCCAACAATTTCTTGTAATATAGTACAAATTGCAATTGGTGATAAACATTTCAGTTTTTCATCCCAGCCATTAAACATTTAAGTACCGGGGCTATGAACGTGGTCGAAGTAAGCATGCCAGGTGGTCAGATTCAGTCGTAGCAGAGCGAACCCTTTTCTGTGTAGGTGAATTTCCAGTAGTCAATTTGTCGACTTTAGACTCCTGCTGAGGGACGCACACTTTGTTTACCCAGGTGATGTGCTGATTTGTTCAATTCTTACTAATCACTATCATGAGTATTCCCCTGTATGGTAGGGGACACACCCTCCTGTGAAGCTGGAGAGGCTTGTGTGATGCCCTGTGTTAGCTACTGGGGATACAGGTCATCACCCTGAGTGTTACCACCCTTGCCAAGAGGAGGACCAGGACCTTCGAAGGCCCAACTTATTTTTGTATTTCTTTTGGAAAACATAACCGACACATGTCACTGTGACTATCAAAAAGGCACCACTAGGCCATATAGAGTATTAATATATGAACTTGCAAAACCCATAACAATGTACAATGCAGTTTGAACATATAAACACAGTAAAGATAATCTTGCTTAAAGTAAAGAAAATGAGCTATTAGTGTCTATATAAAATTGATTTGCAATAAGTTTAAAAGACAGCAAATTTCGTCAGCACAGTTGAATTCTACACAAAGGTTTTGTTATTTGTATCCTTTTTTTCTTGTCACTTTATGTCACTAATTTGTATGTTTTCTGCCACCCCAACTTTGAGGTTCTGCCAGCATATCTGGAAAAAATAATTGACAAAGAACCACAATTTCAACAAGATGTTAGATAATGTCCTTTTCTGAAATAAATTTACAAACAAAAAAATTCCTTTAGGTCAAACAACAATAAATTTTGGAACCAATGTCCGATTTTTGTCACTTTTTAGTCTTTTGTTGCCGAACTCCCAAATTCCTCATTTACTGGCTTTCCCCAGTCCATAAAACAGCAATTCAGCCTCTTTCTGGAACTAGAAATGGCGGAAAAATGGTGACGTCACTTAGCAACCAAGGTTGGTGAGGTCATGTGATCTGCCATTCAGCCTCGTTCTGATGGTGTGAATGGTTGCTAAGGAGCTTTGACTTGCAATCATGGTTGTTAGGGAGGTCATGTGACCCACAGGCACTTGCTACATCCATTCAGCCTCTTTCTAGTTTTGAATTTTCCAGTTATTGGGGACTGACCAAGTTCTGACTCGTTCCCATCTCAAGTAAGGAGACAGGTCGGAAGGTGACGTCACAATGTTTGGATGCTAGATATCAGCCAATCAGATCAGAGAACTCGCCAGAACCAACCTGAGTGTTATTCACTCAGAGACCAGAGGGGACCAAGCTATTGAAATTTTATTGGCAATCTGCCACCAGGGTAAATCTTTAATACACTGTTGCACAATGAATGATTTGCATACTACCACTACAATTGGACCTAATTTATATTTATTTATTTTTGGTAACTTATTGGGCAGAGCAGCAGCAATGTAATGCCCATAGCTGTCTAGAAAAACTGTACATTTTGAAAATATGATGAGAAGTTAAAATAATTATAATAGGCTTTAGTATATTTGTAATGTAATTGTCAAGTCGCATCATATAAATTAATGCGAATAACATGAAGGTTAAATGTTAATGTACCAGCTCTGAGTGCCCCAGCAGGTCTGTTAGTTAGTTAGGTAGTGTTATTGTTTAACGCCTCATCAGCACCTGAGTGGGCTATGTAGAGGCTCTCTAGGGTAAGATTGATTATCTATAGTTGGTAGTAGAAACCAGAAGCATGTAAAAAATCAATAATTGTCTGCGTTGGATAGTTGGAGCAGCTTGTGCAATGTGCACTGTCCTGTTTTAGCCACTGGGGATAGAGGACTTTACCCCAAGTGTTTCCACCCTCGCCGCGTGGAGGCCCAGGACCTCAAGGGGTAGGCCCCAGCAGGTCTGAGACAATGCTTGCTTGGTGGACAGGACACTTGGGTGGGTGGGTGATTAGGGCTTTATGTCCTGTATTTCTGCACCAGTTGGGCTAATTAGGACAGGTAGAGACCATAGCAATGAGATGAAGGATGAAACAGCCATCCAACTTAGGCTCGACCGGGAATCGAACCCGGGACCCAGCGGTTGGAAGCCCAGAGCTGAGCTAGGCCCCCGCCCGGTGGACAGGACACAGTATAAATGATTTTGATCGTCTGGAGCAGATGATTAGCCTGAGAGGTAACTGGTTCAATGACCAGTAGTCGATGCATCGATCCAACCCAGTAAGCTCTGCCTCCTTTGTCCAGTACTTTTTAATTTGATTTGGGGGATCCTACAATACACACATTTGAACTTTTATCAAACTCCCCCAGCCAGGAGACAAAATTAATAAAATTGTGTATCCTTTATGGCCTTCATTAAAATTCATTGGATTTAAAAGTTTGTGATATAAAAACCAAATTTTGCCACTACCCCCTATTCAGCCAAGACTTCAAAAAGATCACTTGCTCTGTGAGGTCATGTGACCTGCCATTCAGCCTCATTGTGAGTTTCATTCAAGAGCCTTAATTCTACTTGCAAGCATGGTCATTAGGGGGCTCAGCCTCTTTCTGGTTTTTAATTGAATTTATAACTGAAAATAAAACAACAAATTTAGGTTTAGGAAGGAAACCGGACCTTAGCTCCGTTGAGAAATAGGTGTAGAAGGTCCTGGCTAAGGGGGAAGGATATAAAAGGATTATCCAGGGAGAAGATAGCGTTTTAAATAGAACCAAGATGGCTGCCGGCATTAATTTATATAATGATGGTTGTTAGGGGAAGGGCATTAGTGTTAGATTTATGCTCTAGAATTAAAAGTGTACCATGGACCACCCACCTATCTGACAAATAATGAATAGTGTCTGTGTGATATATAGGATTTGTGAGGGTCTTGATGCAGTGCAGCCTATGTTTATTAATTATTAATATATTATTTGTGAGAGTGTACATGTGTTGATGTGCTTTTTCAACCACTTATTTCAATATGTCAGATTATGGTATGGGAGAGTATATAATCTCAGCCAGAGGAAGACAAAGGAAACAATCAGACGGTAATATTGTAACATAAAAATTTATAAAAGACAGGACTGACGAGAATTTAGATATCAAGCGAGAAAATTTAAAAAATATGAGGATTTTAAAAAGATTGTCAATACCAAGTCAGAAAAGACATAGCTGAATCAACATGAAATTCTACTCACCATCACTATCAACAGGTGTTTGAAAGTGATAAAGAATTAACAAAATCCTGATAAGACTGGTTTGACGTAATATCAACATCGTGGATTTTGAAGCGAAAGCAGAGTCTTAGTGAAATCTGCGCTTTGAATTTATTTCATTCAATCATGCTCAAAAGGCAATTGAATTATTAAAATGATTTTTAAATCGAGTTAAATACTAGGTACATGTAATCTTCATTTATGTAAACCTATACATGCACCATTAGGTTAACAAATGCAATTGTTAATATAATTATATTAAGATACACATTAAAAATTACAACAATACAGCACCACTTAGGAAGTAACAGATAAAAGGTATGCTTTTTGCGATAGCATGATAGCCAAATTCAAAAACATTTTTCATGCAGGGTGTCACCGGCATATAATAAATTTTAATGTAACATTGCAATACACACATAACCTTCTATAATATTACCAATTCCTGCTAATATAAACTGAATGCTCTGAAGACTGAAAAATTTAAATTATGCTGAATATGGGGAAGGATTCAAAAGAGAAATATTATATTCATTAAAAAAGTTTCAACTACAAACGGTTTCCATCAATAAATATCATATTACGTAAAATGTAAAGTAGATTGCTGAGTTGAAGATGAGGGAGAGAGGGGGAATCCACACCATGTCATGCATTTACCACATAGGTGGGGATTATTACTTGCTCCAGCACTGATTGATTTATTATTTTATTATTTCTTTATTGATATGTGCCCATATTAGGCGCCAAGCCAAAAAGGGACTTACAAGTTTAGTAACATATAAAACAATTTAAGTCTTATGATATGAACCTAGTGAACTTCTCGAATGATAGGCATGAGCCAAATGACACCAATCTTCATAATACGTATCATCTTTATTTCGTACCCAGTGGCACACAGAAAATTGGAAATATTTGAACAATATTAAAACTTATTTACACATGATTTATATTTATATTTACACATGTCTGTAAAACTTGGTAGTAATCCCATCAATATCTGTACATCGGATGTCAGCAAATAATCTGTGACCTAGATGTTCTACTGAGCTCATGCTTGTCAGTTCTGCATCACCCATTTTGATTTTACTTGTGAAATTTCCATGCCTTTGAAATATTATGAATTAACTTTTACATCCATTAAAAGCCAAATGATATTCCTTTGAGTATCTTTGACTTCAATCATTTTTTCTAATCCAAGCTTTGTAGGGGACATAAGAACTAAGTCATCTGCATATGCCATACATCCCACAATATGAGGCCCTAAGTGACAACCATAACCAGTATCTCTCAGCTTGCATATTTATAAGTACATCCAGGTACACACCAAATAGAAGGGGAGAAATTACACCTAGGTCTCACCCCATTAGACACAGTAAAATGTTCAGAGTAACAACCATTCCACTTAATCCGAATTCTAAAGTTCCCTGTATTGTAATAATATCGAATTTAACACTCTTGTATCGACCAAAGAGGCCAATCAACACTTTAGTATCTTGAACACAAATGCCAGAAGTCTTCCCTGCCATATTAATGATTTCCACATCATCCTAGAAACTATGTGTGAGGTGTCAAATTTTAAGTTTGATATCACTACATTCTACATTTTGACACCAACATTGTGTCTCTTAATAATCACACTCCATTTTTCAAGCACAACGTGCATAACATGAGGGTTGGGGTCAATGCATTTTTTATCAGAGAAGGCTAGTCATAAAATGTCCGCACAGACCTTTGTATCCCTGTAGATCTCAGAAACAAATTAGTCCTTATGATATCTCTAATGGCTTTAATAGGTTCCTGTCAAAATCCTACTCACCCAACAAACATATCATATTAGATTCACAAAATGTGTTATATTTGTGGTATTTATTAAATGCTTACTAAGATATTGGCTCGACTTCCAATGACAGATGAAATGTTGATGAGACACTGTTTCACCCACATTAGTCCAGTAGAATCATTGGTGAACGGTAACACGGAGTATAGCAGCTATTTTTTGGTTGATATTGGGTAATTAGATGGTGCTGATTCCAAATCTGATGGATGCCACTTTGGCATCCTTGAGCATTTTTAGATATTCAGTTGCCATGGTAACAAGAATCCTTTTTTCAATATTCAACAGAAAAAGTGATTTAGCAAGATTGCTATAATCCATAGCTACAACTAATGTTATAAAATCAATAGCCAGGGATATAGGATTGTAAATACTGAAAAGACATTGGAGGTCAAAGGTCAAGGACACTGATGGAATCATACCAAATATGGATATTACTCCAATTTTCTGTCATTTCAAAGAGAACTTATGTCACAGTATTCAACATGTGTCAGAAAACCACACAAATGGCATATCATATGAAAGCTTATGAAGAGTACTTTCTGATGACACTTTGTTTTTGTTATCCATGGCAACCAAAATGCTGTTATAGCTACCTAGTTACCAATGTATATTGCATTGAGGGCAGTGACATTTACCAGAAAAAAACAAATAACTTTCCCATATTGTAAAATATTTTGTTCCAAATTAAAATTTTGAACAGTATTATGTTAATGACTTAATACAGGGTAATGATCTAGGTGTCAAAGGTCAAGGTCCCCTATGGAATTATGCCAAATAAGGAAATTATGCCATCTTTCTGTCAATTCAATGATATGTAACATCAAAACGTTCACCATGTAACAGAAAACCACACAAATGGCATATCATATGAAAGATTATGAGGAGTACTTTCTGATGACACTTTGTTTTTGGTATCCATGACAACCAAAATGTTGTTTTGGCTGCCTAGTTACCAATGAGGGAAATGACATCTACCAGAAAAGTCAAATAACTTTACCCATTTGTAAAAGATTTTGTTCTAAGTGAAAATGCTGAACAGTATTATGTTAATGACTTTAACCAGGGTAATGGCCTAGGTGTCAAAGGTCAAGGTCCTCAATGGAATTATGCCAAATATGGAAATTATGCCATCTTTCTGTCAGTTCAATGATATGTTACATCAAAATGTTCACCATGTAACAGAAAACCACACAAATGGCATCGAACCCGGGACCCAGCGGTTAGCGCCACAACTGTAAGCTCCCCAAGGGAGTTGAGGAAGGCCCAGAGAGAACAGAGCCTGCCAACCGAAGGTATTGTGCTAAGTCGACTGAGAGCCATATGTAATTAAATGTAATTTAATGTTATTGGGTTTCATGTCTGCTGTCCTCAACAAGCTCAGCCGACATCATAATTACACTCTTGGCAGGACTGTTCTAACTTGAGCCTTTCTCAACTCCCTGGGGAGTATACATCCATGGTACAGCCTTTGGTCAAGCACTCTTCAATTGCCATCACTGCCTACAGCCAAGTACCAATTTACACCTTGGTGGCGTGAAGCAGTGATTCAAGGAGATTCTACTCAGTTCCTCCATGCCGTGGCTGGGTTTGAACCAACAACCATGCATGTACGAGTCCAGCACCATATCAAGTGGGCCACGGCACCCACCATTTTACATTGACAGGCTGATAGCAGACTACGAACCCCAAACTTTACCTTTTTGACAACTATATGGGGTTGGTGTTCTTTTTTGTTATTTCCATTGGTCAAGATATTTGACAACTGATGTTGTATTAAAAGACAACTGTTCATGAAGTAAGCGTTTTGTGACAATTTAATGAGATGAATTTAAAAGTCAGTCTGCCAATGTAAACATTAATGCACTTGATCAAATATTTCGTCAAGATGAATCTACATTATTGTGTGATTGTGGTCAAGTGGTCTTAATTTTGGGGGAGAGGGCACTAACTCTTAGAGTGTCCCTCCTGCTCTGTTGTCCTAACTGATATTTTAATTTGTTATATAAGTTTATACCTTTTACAATAGAGCAAATAAAGAGTCTTGAGTCTTAATTTGTAAACCATCAGTATGTACCTGTCAAAATTGTTTGTTTTCAGGAATTGTCCTGTTGTCGTTCGGCAGACTGTTGTCTAGAATTGGCTTGTTGAGAACTACTTTCACTTTGTCAATTAACTGATTGTCGCCATTGGTTTTTATTCCGGAACTGTCCTGCTGTCCGGAACTTTGTGATGCATGTCCTCTTGGTGTCTCTTCAATACCTAGACAAAGGCCGCACCCAAGCTCGTGTTGAGCTAGTCCTCGTTGAATCAATCACTGCCATTTCATTACAGTAACAATTCCATCATGGCAGACCGAAGAACAGGAATATATACACGCCTTGAAATGCATTTATTACAACAAAGGGATACCAAAAAATATTCATTATTATGATGTCTGGGAAAAGACCCAACAGCCATGTTATTCCCGAAAGTAAAAACAGAATAATGTACGTCCGAAATAATTGTCTTTGATTTGTGTGCAAAACTTCTTCAATGTTACTGATGGTAATTGCACTTCGAAAAAATAAAATTGTGTTTTTTAAAATGAGAAAAGAAACTGGGCAGACAAACGTGTATAATAATATGTATTTGTGTGTATTTGATATCCAACAATGATAGTTGTCACCATACTGGAATCAGATGTTTCTAATATATCAAGGTATAAGCATGGTATTACCACAATAAGAGGGATCAACCAAGCGTATGTCATGTAGAAGTGCATACCATTGTTTATGTGATGTTGTGATTGGTGAAATGTAACATCAGTAGTGAATGTTTTATGCATCCTGTAAGCCACACAATTCAACCATGTGAAGGTTGACAGCCAAAGATAATGCAGTGTTAGAGCAACTACTTTACACACAATAAGTGATTAGTCAATAAGTTTGACTAAATAGCAATTAGGTTTCAACAGACTGAGTTGTAACTTGACAGTGCTCAGCTAAATTTTGCACACTCTTTGATGAAGGCAGGCTTTGATAAAAAAACACCCAAATATTATACAGATTATAGATCTATTACATATGTATTAATTTACACAAATAATTTCTGAAAAAAGTCAATTTTGCTTTGAAATTAAACCAGTTTAATAATTATTACAATAATACATACTGATTGTGTGAAAATCCAATGCATGAAAATAAACTAACATGTGGGTTTATATCTTGTTTAGTGCATCAGTTGACCCTAATTTTTCCAGTTGCTTTTGTGTAGAACAATATACACTATAGACATAGGGGTAGCTGTTATTTACCCCCATTAGA
This sequence comes from Alitta virens, assembly GCA_932294295.1. NCBI lineage: Eukaryota > Metazoa > Annelida > Polychaeta > Phyllodocida > Nereididae > Alitta > Alitta virens. The sequence goes on along the minus strand of OW028583.1, from coordinate 25,162,142 downwards.
CAAGTGTGTGAAATTAAGTGTTTTATCGGGTTCCAGGGGCACCTTTTTTAATTTGCTCATGTAACCCCATAATTTTTAAAATTTTTGCAGTGGCGGGGACATTTTCGGCATGTCTGAGCTGATTTCGACCCTTATATACTAATTAACCCTATTTTCAAAAAAGTGCCCCTGGAACCCGATAAAAGATTTAATTTCACACATTTTGCTACCAAAACATGTCCACTAGCATAGATCTATAGGTCTTGGGTTTTTTTTTTAAGGTAAAAATTTCTAATTTTACAAATTTTACCCCAAAATGGCTTGAGGCTTTCCGTCTTTAAAAAATCATCTTTAAAAAAAGTATTCTTTAGTTACTGTGCTAAAAGATAAAAAAGAGTTTTAATATATAAGACACATATTTAATGTTTTCAGGGGTCCATTATGACAACCTCCCAAGGGTCTCCTGGGGCCTCCAAGCAGCATTAACCTACAAGAGATGCACATAAATACTGATCCGTCTAGCATTTGGTCTACTGAGGCAACCTCACTTGTAAAACCACATTGCCATTAAGACCATTAGAGTGTGTACCAAATCAGGCAAAGGTGGTGTTAAAGGCTGTGTTCTATTGAATGTGTGCCCAAATACTGATAGAGTACCAAAGAAGTTATACAATTTTTTATATATTATATTTGTTGATTTGACAAAAAATTCAAACTTAATTTATTTCTTTTGTGTGCGAGCTACAGTGATCTGAACCTAGAGGCTTTTAAACCAGTGTTCCGCATGTACTGGGCCAGAGGAAATCCCCCCTCCAGATCTGCTCCTGCTGTCTGACACCAATTGGTTTTGCACCATGAACTAAGGATGTACCTGTATATGAACAAATGTACTTGTACTTGGATTCAAGTACTCTGATAAATACTTGGATTTGTATTTGAAATATTCTTATGTACTTGTACTTAAGTACATTGTGTTGGATTGACCCCCAAGCCTGCTGTCATGATGGCAAATGCCTGTGATGTCACATGGAACAAGCCTGCTCAATCAGAACACTTTTAGATCTCCTAGAGTTTTTTATGCCCATCCGTTTGTTAGAAGGGTCGATGGGATAAAGCGGTCAGAACTCTACCCCCTCCCCCCTCCCCATTTACCTAATGTATATGTTTCTATGTAAGTGAGACCTTGATTTACAGGAGAAATTATATTTAATGACAAATGAGCCATGAAACAATTATTTACAACAATCTTGAGAATTAAAAAAATATATATTATATATTTACAACTATTTCTGTGAGAGAAGTAAGCAAGTTTAATTAAGAAAATGTGATTGATATTATGTTTAATCATCAAAGAAGTCATAAGTGTCCAGATAAGGAACAGTAGGTATAGGGAGACCTTGGTTTTGGGAGAGCTAGACAGGTATAACCAGAACACAAAGTAGGGACAGCTAGAGAGTGTATTGGGCAGAGCCCTGTGTTGGCTTCTGGGTCCGAGGTCTTCATCCGCAGTTTTGCCACCTTACCACTTTCAAGGGCTCATACGTTAACATCAGTGTAAAACAAAAATGCAACAAACAAAACTGTTTTTATTTCGTATAATACACATTAGTTAATCACAGTTCACTAGAGGCGTCATCAAAGCCACATATTGCCTTGTCAATAACTACCTTCATGTTGTCATTTAGAAGATGGTTGTCGTGAATTGCCTCGTCAAGAACTGCTCTCACTCATAAATTAGCTAATTGTTGTCATGATTTGTCTTGCAAACTTTTGTCGAGAATTGCCTTTTTAAAGAACTTCTTTCACTTTGTCATTAAGCAAACTGATATCTAGAATTTCCTTTTAAAAGAACTGTCTTCACTTTGTCATTTAGCAGGTTGTTGTCACGAATTGCCTTGTCAAGAACTGCTTTCATTGCCACAGCCCTGCTGTCAGAAACTTTGACATCATTCTTGACTAGTATAGACATTTCATGACCTCTCAATACCTAGACACAGGCCGCACCAAAGCTTGTGTAGAGCAGGTCCTCGTTGAATCAATTGCTGTCATTTCATTACAGTAACAATTCAATCTTGGCAGACCGAAGAACAGGAATATATACACACCTTGAAATGCATTTATTACAACAAAGGGATACCAAAAAATATCCATTCCTGTGATGTCTGGGAAAAGACCCAACAGCCATGTTATTCCCGAAAGTAAAAACAGAATAATGTACGTCCGAAACAATTTTCTTTGATTTGTGTGCAAAACTTCTTCAATGTTACTGATGGTAAAATACAAAGTTATTGCACAACGAAGAAATAAAACTGTGTTTATCAAAATGAGAAAAGAAACTGGGCAGACAAACGTGTATAATAATATGTATTTTTGTGTATTTGATATCCAACAATGATAGTTGTCACCATACTGGAACCACGATGTTTCTAATATATCAAGGCACAAGCATGGTATTACCACAATAAGAGGGATCAACCAAGCGTATGTCATGTAGAAGTGCATACCATTGTTTATGTGATGTTGTGATTGGTGAAATGTAACATCAGTGAATGTTTTATGCATCCTGTAAGCCACACAATTCAACCATGTGAAGGTTGACAGCCAAAGATAATGCAGCGTTAGAGCAACTACTTTACACACAATTCGGTACTGTGTAAAATCATCATTGCATTGAAGTAAGACTTGTGCAATAGCTAAACTTGTAATGTAATTCATCATCATTTTGCCTGGGACCGTTTGAAGATTTCTTTTCCATGCATAAATTCCAAAAGTGGCAGCCAAGGAAGTAACAGATAAACAAGTCCCTGATAAGGTTAGCAAACTTAATGGTGATATAGCTTGACTATCAAAGTGGCAAATGACAGCTCTTCCATCATCCAAAGTAGCAAACTGGGACTTATTCAAAACCTTTCCTGATTTGTGGACAACCAATGAATCATTCATGATATCATAGTCCTCCTTTGAAATGATTAATTTTGGGCAAATTTGAATGTCACGGTAACATACAGAAAAATCCCCAACTATTCGTTGTTGACAAGATGCATGGATTCTCCAGTTTACCTCCACCGGGCGGAACATATAACCTTTTGTTCCATCAATAAACATTGGGTAACTTGCTGTCGGCAGTTGTTTGATAGGGATTTCATGGATTAGCCCGTGAGCTTTCATGCAGTTGTTTTTAAACCCTTCAAAATTGTCCTGTTTATATTGAATGTCTGCAGACTGGTACATACTGTTGCATTTGACAACTTGAGATAAATATTTGAATATCTTTAAATGAGATACGTCTAGCAAGTTTGAGATTGAACATGGCTGCTCTGTTGTATTCACAGGCATTTGTTTAATCCATACATCTTCTTCATGCCATGACAAGTATTCTGTAGTACAGTTTAAATCAGACTCCTGTGATGTAAGATTAGAGATTACCATACCTTGTCTGGATGTCTTCGGCATATACCATACTTCGCTTTCATTGCCATCTAAGCGAAAGCATTTCTTACCAACCCAAAATTCAAGAGGGCGACATAAGCTTGTCTTTAATATGCTGTTACAGCTCCGCTCTCCATTTCCACATATAGCAGTTCTAGCATGGTTTAGTATAGCTTTGGGAGTGTTATCAAAATTCATCAATATGGTGAACCTTTCAAACACAGATGTCTTAGAGATATGACTTAAGTCCTTAAGGCAATGTTTCGTATGACTGGAGCGTGCGCACAGTTCATTCTTAAAAATCTTATTTCCCATGTGAATCAATGAGGCATATGCCATACACATAGCCTCAGCAATCATTTCTTTTCCAGACAAAGTTGATATGTTAGACTTATACTCCGTTTCTGGAATGCAAGAGTTCATGCGAAAAGCCTTGCTTGTAATATTCTCCTCAAAACTAAATACAATCTTGTAAATTCTCTGACAAATCTTCTCAAGCATTGAAAAAAAAACCTCTGTTCTGTCAACACTTAGGCTATTACGTAGATCTGGAATATCAGTATTTGGACATATATACTCATAATTAAATGGGTAAAGTTCAGCTGAATCAACTCTATTGCAAACAGCACAGTGGTAATTATAAAAAAATTTAACAGATTTTTCGCGAATTTGAGCAACTAACACTTTTCCACCAGTTCTACAAAGTTCTGCTTCTCGGTTTTCGACAAAGGATATGTTGTTGGCACTACATTTAGTTATTACTCTCATATATGTATTCGTTGAAATTAACACACATTCCTCATTTGCAGCAAGTTCAAGTCTTTTACGTGTTTGAAATGTTCCAAGTGCAAATTGAATCATAAAATCAGCGACATTAGGAGGTTTACGTGTCACTGGTTTTGTTTCAGTCTTCAAAAACTTGCCCTTCTGTAGAAGCTTCGAGCAAAATCTAATAAAATCAAAACAACAATCACCAGCTTCAATGCAGAACTTGTCACAAAAACATGACAAACTATGTCCTTGTCCCAACAGATCCATGTGTGGTTCAACAGGTCCACATTTATTCCTGCAACTCATGTAATTACAATATGACCAAGTCAGGTTGAACCTCCGAGATGTCATCATTTTCACGACAATGGTGCCATTTCTGTCAATATCCATGTCTTTATAATACTTCTGAATAAACCGTGAAGCTAAATGAAAAAGTTTATTAAAATGATAGTACATAAAGAGGCTGCCAAGTACCATCAATATTACACAGTATTATTAGATAGATATATAGATATAAATTTATTAGCCCTTTAATTTAACATTGGGATTTTCTTCAGCAGAGAAGCATCAGATTTCTCCAGAAGAATGTTAGGGAATGTTATTTAACCAGATTACACTATATCAATGTTCAGTGTTGCGAGTAACGCATTAGTAACATAATGTGTTATGTAATTTTATTACTTTTTAGGGTAACTAAGTAATATAACTCATAATGACAAATGCTAATAAAACTAAATAAAATGAAGCACAGTACAAAATGCAAAATAACGATCAGTCGGTAATCCAGACTCTGTATGGTTTGTTGAAAGCTGTAAGACCATAATGGTTTACCACTGGAAAGTAAATAAAATACACTGTCACGTACATTTAACAAAAATTATTCTGTACTTTGATAACATCCTATATGATTCGTTCATTAATCAAAGGATGAGTGACCTACAGCATTAGCTTTATATCATTGAATCAATTGCAGGGATGACTAAAGCCCCGTTCCCACATAGCCGAGTTTCTCGTAGTCAACTCGTAGTATTACGTAACACGCCTCTCGGGCCCAATTCGTACTAAACTCTGCGATTACTCCTCGCACTCGAGAGATGTTCGGCGAGAAACTCCTCTGACTCGTAGCGAACTCATGAGATTTGGAGCCGAGAATGCCGAGTATCCCGAGTATGCCGCGCTGCACGGCACACTCGGCGAATTATCCAGGAGTCCAAAAACTCGGCCATGACTCGCCGAGTTACTCCTCGAACTCGCCAAGTTACTCCTCGAACTCGCCGAGTTACTCCTTGAACTCGGCGAGTTACTCGGCGCTAATTTCACTCGTATTACACTCGGGGGGGATGTTCAGGAGTGCGAGGAGTAACTCGGCGAGTTGTAGGAGTAACTCACCGAGTTGTAGGAGTAACTCGCCGAGTAACTCGTCGAGTTCTACCTTTAGTACATGCATCATCAGCGTAGGGGGTCGTATATAATATAAAAGGCCGCTGCTCCTATAATATTAGTCCGATTTTCGTCAAATAAAGATTGTTTTGTAGTATAATTCATAGTGACTCCATAGGTATTTTCGGATTGACAATAGACCAGATATTAAGCGAGATATTCGTCTGAGAAGGCGGTTGTCTGGCGGCGGCTGCTGCTCCATTTATATTATTCCGATTTTCGTCAAATAAATATTGTTTTGTAGTAAAATTCATAGTGACTCCATAGGTATTTTCGGATTGAAAATAGACCAAATATTAAGCGAGATATTCGTCTGAGAATGTAGCTAGGTTGGCGGAGGCAAACAGTGGTGCTCTCGCAGACGTCCGCGCCCGGACTGTATCAATGCAGGTAAGGCTGAGCGCTACTTCAAAAGGCTGCTGCTCCCCTAATATTAGTCTGATTATCATCAAATAAGACTGCATTTTAGTATAGTTCACACTGATTCCATACGTGTTTTCGGATCGAAAATATACCAAATATTAAGCGAGATATTCGTCTGAGAATGCGGTTGTCTGGCGGCGGCTGCTGCTCCATTTATATTATTCCGATTTTCGTAAAATAATATTGAATTATAGTCGAGTTCATACTTATTCCACACAGATTTTCAGATTGAAAATAGACCAAATATTAAGCGAGATATTCGTCTGAGAAGGCAGGTAATATTGATATTGTAATTAGTATTTGTGATTTGATCTGTGATTTTATTTGCTATATTTAATTTACTTATACTGGTGCTCCCTGAAGCGTCCGCGCCCAGACTGTATTAATGCAGAAAGCAGAGCGCTTCTTTAAAAAGCTACTGCTCCCTTAATATTAGTCCGATTTTCGTCAAATAAAGATTGTTTTGTAGTATAATTCATAGTGACTCCATAGGTTTTTTCGGATCGAAAAAAGACCAAATATTAAGCGAGATATGCATCTGAGAATGCAGGTAGGCTGGCGTCGGCCTATCATTCGATGGGTGACTCGTCGCTGTCGTAGCTACCTTGCTTCACCCGGCGAGTCACTCCTACAACTCGGCGAGTCACCCGCCGAGTCACCCGCCGAGTCACCCGCCGAGTCACCCGCCGAGTCACCCGCCGAGTCACCCGCCGAGTCACCCGCCGAGTCACTTTTTCCGCCAGAATTCGTCGCCAACTCCTGGAATTTTGGCCGTTACGTAATACTACGAGTTGACTACGACAAACTCGGCTATGTGGGAACGGGGCTTAATGGTGATCAAAATATATTTATAAACCGCACTTTATTTGTGGCATGTTTGTACAACCACTAAAATATTACTAAGTTACCTGATGCCCCAAAACAATACACCCCTTTCTTGCTGCAGCCATGTTGGCATTTTTGCCTCATTGACCTCATTTTGATCACGTCATATATTATGACATCATTACTTCTTCATTGTTTCTGCACTCTATGACCTCACTATGGCCATTGTCTACTGATGACATCACATTACTATATCTGAGTGCAAAGAGAGGTCAATGCTGCAAAAATGCCACATGGCCGCCATGTGTAAAGGGTGTATATGTAGTGTAACTAGACAATAAGTTACTAGTTACTTAGACCAAGTTACTATCACAACACTGCCAGTGTTACAGGAGGGTGGGTGAGTGATTAGGGCTTTACGTCCTGTATTTCTGCACCTGCTGGGCTAATTAGGACAGGCAGAGACCATGGCCATGAGATGTAGGATGAAACAGCCATCCAACTTAGGCTCGACCGGGAATCGAACCCGGCACTCAGCGGTTGGAAGCCCAGAGCGCTACCTCTGATCTAGGCCCCTGCCCTCCAGTGTTACAGGAAATTTGTAAATAATATAACAGGCTTTGTTACTCAAATATCATAACCAAAAATTTACGTTTACATTGCCAGAAGAAATTTGATGCTGGAAAAAGTTATCCTAAATGTTCAACAGTTTCATTACCTGTTTGCTGGACTCAACCATGAAATATATATAAAATTGGTAAATTTTCAATATAAAGGTTTTCTTGAAGGAAAGTTCTTGGAAATTAGAAAACTTTTCTTTATGAGGAAATATTTCTTGCTTTCTAAGTATCATTATTATTGTAACACAGGGAATTTACCTGAAATGAGCAACATTTTCCGGTTACTAAGTAAGTTTGCTTTCTTATCTATGATGATTTTATTGCTCAGAAAGCTCATTCCATATATTTGATAACTGAATGCACTAAATCCATGCACAGCCAAATCATTGAACAAAATATGTAATTTTTTATTTTTAAGTAAAAAAAAAATTAGTGTTTGTATCAATTGAGTTTTTAACCACTAAGGTCAATAGGTTTGCTTTGCTCTTAAAAGAATATGCCAAGAAAACAACATAAGAATGAAAAATGGATGAAATAGATGTCAAAATGAAATTTGAAAATACAATAATTTAGATATGATATTAACAAAAGTTTAATCCATGTAGCGAAAATGTAAATAGTCTTTAGTATGAAGGTTTGAAAATGTAAGAATTTTCCCTTATTTTTAATTTTCTCTGTTAATTACTCCCATGAGACCCCCAAAAGGCACCACTACACTATTCTAGATATATTATAACTAAGTCTGAGTTCTGCTGCGAAATAAAAAAATTCATATTTTGTAAAGATGTATAGGCATATAGGGTATAGGGTCGTTGAAGTTAACGATGTTTTAACCTATTTAGGTCATTAATGACTGACTATTTGTAATGGATATATAAGTATGGCTAGCTAGTGTACAGGAGAATAATAGGTTGAGAGAAAGAGAACATCATAAGTCTGTACCTCTGAATGAGGAAGTTTTCTCCATAGTTTTTAAAGCAACTGAAAGCATGTCTTCTAGGACAAGTGTCAATAGTGCAAGATATTGTTCCTTACTTAACATATGAGGCTCAATAATCCGTCTCAAATCTGTGGCATACAGCATTTTAGATCTGGCTGACAGCATTTGACATGCACTTATCTGGTTATGATCAGCAAGCAGCTTTAGGGTAATATCCAGGCCGTGTTCCAGCACATCACAAACTCATAAGCACCAGTAGGCCGAGAACCCTGAATGGATACGGATCTGTAGTAAAGTCTTCATCATCAGAGCTAGAATTTGCTTCACTCAGCTGTTCTTGATCTACAGGGCTTGGACTTACCTGAGGTAATTCAGGATCACCAGCTAAAGCATAATCTGGTGCCATTTCAACATTTGGGAGGGAAGGCCTCAACAGTAGTAGCAGCTACATTCCCATGTGTGGATGGAGTTGATGCACTAGAAGATACTAAAGTAGTAACATTGGTACTTTGACTTGGTTCACTTGAGTTTACCTTTTAACACTTGTATTGAGAGTCCAGCTGGACGTAGATGGTGGGTGGGTGATTAGGGCTTTACATCCTGTATTTCTGTATCTGATGGGCTAATAAGGCCAGGCAGGGATCATGGCAATGAGATGAAGGATGAAACAGCCATCCAACTTAGGCTCGACCGGGAATCGAACCCGGGACCCAGCGGTTGGAAGCCCAGAGTGCTACCTCTGAGCTAGGCCCCTGCCTGGACGTAAATGGTAATGATCCAACTGCGGCATATGGTACTGGACCCATAGACTGCTCTGCTAATCTGCGGCATGGGAAAGGTCATCACTTGGGTTGTCTCAAGTCATTAAACTTTTTTCTCAAGTGTCCATCTTGGGCAACAACGGTCAAAGGCCGAGTGGACTTGTGCACATACTGCAATTTTTATGATTGTCCTTCATTGGCTGCTTGATAAAAAGGAACCCTGATCATAATTGGCGGGTGCACTCAGTTTCCCCAACAAGATCTTGTAATGTAGTACAAATTGCAATCGGTGATAAATATTTCAGTTTGTTATCCAAGCCATTAAATATTTAAGTACTGGGGCTATGAACATGGTCGAAGTAAGCATGCCAGGTGGTAAGATTCAGTCGTAGCAGAGTGAACCCTTTTCTGTGTCGGTGAACTTCCAGTAGTCAATTTGTGGACTTCAGCCTGGTCTTCTGCTGAGGGACCCACACTTTGTTTACCCAGGTGATGTGCTGGTTTGTTCAATTCTTACCAATCACTATCATGAGTATTCCCCTGTATGGTACACACCCTCCTGTGAAGCATGAGAGGCTTGTGTGATGTACATTGCCCTGTGTTAGCTACTGGGGAGGACCAGGACCTTTGAAGGCCCAAATTATTTTTTAATTTTTTTTGGAAAACATAACAGATACATGTCACTGTGACTATCAAAAAGGCCATATAGAGTATTAATATACGAATGGTTGTTAGGGTTAGGGCATTAGTGTTAAAGTTATGCTCTGGAACTAAAAGTGTACCACGGACCACCAGCCTATCTGACGGATAATGAATAGTGTCTGTGTGATATATGGGACTTGGTGAGGGTCTTGCTGCAGTGCAGTCTATGTTTATTAATGATCAAACATTAAGTATTATTTGTGACAGTGTACATGTGTGGATGTGCTTTTTCAACCACTTATTTCAATATGTCAGCACTATGGTTTGGTAGAGTATATGATCTCAGCCAGAGGAAGACAAAGGAAACAATCGGACAGGAATATTGTTACATAAAAATTTATAAAAGACAGGACTGACGAGAATTTAGATATCAAGCGAGAAAATTTAAAAAAGATGAGGATTTTAAAAAGATTGTCAATACCAAGTCAGAAAAGACATAGCTGAATCAACATGAAATTCTACTCACCATCACTATCAACAGGTGCTTGAAAGTGATAAAGAATTAACAAAATCCTGATAAGACTGGTTTGACGTAATATAAACATCGTGGATTTTGAAGCGAAAGCGGAGTCCTAGTGAAATCTGCGCTTTGAATTTTGGTTATGTTGTCTGTTAGGTTGCTCATCATTTCATTCAATCATGCTCAAAAGGCAATTGAATTATTAAAATGATTTTTAAATCGAGTTAAATACTAGTACATGTAATCTCATTTTGTGTAAACCTATACATGCACCATTAGGTTACCAAATTCAATTGTCAATATAACTATATTAAGATACACATTAAAAATTACAACAATACAGCACCACTTAGGAAGTAACAGATAAAAAGTATGCTTTTTGCGATAGCATGATAGCCAAATCCAAAAACATTTTTCATGCAGGGTGTCACCGGCATATAATAAATTTTAATGTAACATTACAATACACACATAACCTTCTATAATATTACCAATTCCTGCTAATATAAACTGAATGCTCTGAAGACTGAAAAATTTAAATTATGCTGAATATGGGGAAGGATTCAAAAGAGAAATATTATATTCATTAAAAAAGTTTCAACTACAAACGGTTTCCATCAATAAATATCATATTACGTAAAATGTAAAGTAGATTGCTGAGTTGAAGATGAGGGAGAGAGGGGGAATCCACACCATGTCATGCATTTACCACATAGGTGGGGATTATTACTTGCTCCAGCACTGATTGATTTATTATTTTATTATTTCTTTATTGATATGTGCCCATATTAGGCGCCAAGCCAAAAAGGGACTTACAAGTTTAGTAACATATAAAACAATTTAAGTCTTATGATATGAACCTAGTGAACTTCTCGAATGATAGGCATGAGCCAAATGACACCAATCTTCATAATACGTATCATCTTTATTTCGTACCCAGTGGCACACAGAAAATTGGAAATATTTGAACAATATTAAAATTTATTTACACATGATTTATATTTATATTTACACATGTCTGTAAAACTTGGTAGTAATCCCATCAATATCTGTACATCGGATGTCAGCAAATAATCTGTGACCTAGATGTTCTACTGAGCTCATGCTTGTCAGTTCTGCATCACCCATTTTGATTTTACTTGTGAAATTTCCATGCCTTTGAAATATTATGAATTAACTTTTACATCCATTAAAAGCCAAATGATATTCCTTTGAGTATCTTTGACTTCAATCATTTTTTCTAATCCAAGCTTTGTAGGGGACATAAGAACTAAGTCATCTGCATATGCCATACATCCCACAATATGAGGCCCTAAGTGACAACCATAACCAGTATCTCTCAGCTTGCATATTTATAAGTACATCCAGGTACACACCAAATAGAAGGGGAGAAATTACACCTAGGTCTCACCCCATTAGACACAGTAAAATGTTCAGAGTAACAACCATTCCACTTAATCCGAATTCTAATAGTTCCCTGTATTGTAATAATATCGAATTTAACACTCTTGTATCGACCAAAGAGGCCAATCAACACTTTAGTATCTTGAACACAAATGCCAGAAGTCTTCCCTGCCATATTAATGATTTCCACATCATCCTAGAAACTATGTGTGAGGTGTCAAATTTTAAGTTTGATATCACTACATTCTACATTTTGACACCAACATTGTGTCTCTTAATAATCACACTCCATTTTTCAAGCACAATGTGCATAACATGAGGGTTGGGGTCAATGCATTTTTTATCAGAGAAGGCTAGTCATAAAATGTCCGCACAGACCTTTGTATCCCTGTAGATCTCAGAAACAAATTAGTCCTTATGATATCTCTAATGGCTTTAATAGGTTCCTGTCAAAATCCTACTCACCCAACAAACATATCATATTAGATTCACAAAATGTGTTATATTTGTGGAATTTATTAAATGCTTACTAAGATATTGGCTCGACTTCCAATGACAGATGAAATGTTGATGAGACACTGTTTCACCCACATTAGTCCAGTAGAATCATTGGTGAACGGTAACACGGAGTATAGCAGCTATTTTTTGGTTGATATTGGGTAATTAGATGGTGCTGATTCCAAATCTGATGGATGCCACTTTGGTATCTTTGAGCATTTTTAGATATTCAGTTGCCATGGTAACAAGAATCAACAGAAAATGTGATTTAGCAAGATTGCTATAATCCATAGCTACAACTGTTATAAAACTGTTATAAAATCAATAGCCAGGGATATAGGATTGTAAATACTGAAAAGACATTGGAGGTCAAAGGTCAAGGACACTGATGGAATCATACCAAATATGGATATTACTCCAATTTTCTGTCATTTCAAGGAGAACTTATGTCACAGTATTCAACATGTGTCAGAAAACCACACAAATGGCATATCATATGAAAGCTTATGAAGAGTACTTTCTGATGACACTTTGTTTTTGTTATCCATGGCAACCAAAATGCTGTTATAGCTACCTAGTTACCAATGTATATTGCATTGAGGGCAGTGACATTTACCAGAAAAAAACTTTCCCATATTGTAAAATATTTTGTTCCAAATTAAAATTTTGAACAGTATTATGTTAATGACTTAATACAGGGTAATGATCTAGGTGTCAAAGGTCAAGGTTCCCTATGGAATTATGCCAAATAAGGAAATTATGCCATCTTTCTGTCAATTCAATGATATGTAACATCAAAACGTTCACCATGTAACAGAAAACCACACAAATGGCATATCATATGAAAGATTATGAGGAGTACTTTCTGATGACACCTTGTTTTTGGTATCCATGGCAACCAAAATGTTGTTTTGGCTGCCTAGTTACCAATGAGGGAAATGACATCTACCAGAAAAGTCAAATAACTTTACCCATTTGTAAAAGATTTTGTTCTAAGTGAAAATGCTGAACAGTATTATGTTAATGACTTTAACCAGGGTAATGGCCTAGGTGTCAAAGGTCAAGGTCCTCAATGGAATTATGCCAAATATGGAAATTATGCCATCTTTCTGTCAGTTCAATGATATGTTACATCAAAATGTTCACCATGTAACAGAAAACCACACAAATGGCATCGAACCCGGGACCCAGCGGTTAGCGCCACAACTGTAAGCTCCCCAAGGGAGTTGAGGAAGGCCCAGAGAGAACAGAGCCTGCCAACCGAAGGTATTGTGCTAAGTCGACTGAGAGCCATATGTAATTAAATGTAATTTAATGTAATTGGGTTTCATGTCTGCTGTCCTCAACAAGCTCAGCCGACATCATAATTACACTCTTGGCAGGACTGTTCTAACTTGAGCCTTTCTCAACTCCCTGGGGAGTATACATCCATGGTACAGCCTTTGGTCAAGCACTCTTCAATTGCCATCACTGCCTACAGCCAAGTACCAATTTACACCTTGGTGGCGTGAAGCAGTGGTTCAAGGAGATTCTACTCAGTTCCTCCATGCCGTGGCTGGGTTTGAACCAACAACCATGCATGTACGAGTCCAGCACCATATCAAGTGGGCCACGGCACCCACCATTTTACATTGACAGGCTGATAGCAGACTACGAACCCCAAACTTTACCTTTTTGACAACTATATGGGGTTGGTGTTCTTTTTTGTTATTTCCATTGGTCAAGATATTTGACAACTGATGTTGTATTAAAAGACAACTGTTCATGAAGTAAGCGTTTTGTGACAATTTAATGAGATGAATTTAAAAGTCAGTCTGCCAATGTAAACATTAATGCACTTGATCAAATATTTCGTCAAGATGAATCTACATTATTGTGTGATTGTGGTCAAGTGGTCTTAATTTTGGGGGAGAGGGCACTAACTCTTAGAGTGTCCCTCCTGCTCTGTTGTCCTAACTGATATTTTAATTTGTTATATAAGTTTATACCTTTTACAATAGAGCAAATAAAGAGTCTTGAGTCTTAATTTGTAAACCATCAGTATGTACCTGTCAAAATTGTTTGTTTTCAGGAATTGTCCTGTTGTCGTTCGGCAGACTGTTGTCTAGAATTGGCTTGTTGAGAACTACTTTCACTTTGTCAATTAACTGATTGTCGCCATTGGTTTTTATTCCGGAACTGTCCTGCTGTCCGGAACTTTGTGATGCATGTCCTCTTGGTGTCTCTTCAATACCTAGACAAAGGCCGCACCCAAGCTCGTGTTGAGCTAGTCCTCGTTGAATCAATCACTGCCATTTCATTACAGTAACAATTCCATCATGGCAGACCGAAGAACAGGAATATATACACGCCTTGAAATGCATTTATTACAACAAAGGGATACCAAAAAATATTCATTATTATGATGTCTGGGAAAAGACCCAACAGCCATGTTATTCCCGAAAGTAAAAACAGAATAATGTACGTCCGAAATAATTGTCTTTGATTTGTGTGCAAAACTTCTTCAATGTTACTGATGGTAATTGCACTTCGAAAAAATAAAATTGTGTTTTTTAAAATCAGAAAAGAAACTGGGCAGACAAACGTGTATAATAATATGTATTTGTGTGTATTTGATATCCAACAATGATAGTTGTCACCATACTGGAATCAGATGTTTCTAATATATCAAGGTATAAGCATGGTATTACCACAATAAGAGGGATCAACCAAGCGTATGTCATGTAGAAGTGCATACCATTGTTTATGTGATGTTGTTATTGGTGAAATGTAACATCAGTAGTGAATGTTTTATGCATCCTGTAAGCCACACAATTCAACCATGTGAAGGTTGACAGCCAAAGATAATGCAGTGTTAGAGCAACTACTTTACACACAATAAGTGATTAGTCAATAAGTTTGACTAAATAGCAATTAGGTTTCAACAGACTGAGTTGTAACTTGACAGTGCTCAGCTAAATTTTGCACACTCTTTGATGAAGGCAGGCTTTGATAAAAAAACACCCAAATATTATACAGATTATAGATCTATTACATATGTATTAATTTACACAAATAATTTCTGAAAAAAGTCAATTTTGCTTTGAAATTAAACCAGTTTAATAATTATTTCAATAATACATACTGATTGTGTGAAAATCCAATGCATGAAAATAAACTAACATGTGGGTTTATATCTTGTTTAGTGCATCAGTTGACCCTAATTTTTCCAGTTGCTTTTGTGTAGAACAATATACACTATAGACATAGGGGTAGCTGTTATTTACCCCCATTAGACAAGTGTGTGAAATTAAGTGTTTTATCGGGTTCCAGGGGCACCTTTTTTAATTTGCTTATGTAACCCCATAATTTTTAAAATTTTTGCAGTGGCGGGGACATTTTCGGCATGTCTGAGCTGATTTCGAACCTTATATACTAATTAACCCTATTTTCAAAAAAGTGCCCCTGGAACCCGATAAAAGATTTAATTTCACACATTTTGCTACCAAAACATGTCCACTAGCATAGATCTATAGGTCTTGGGTTTTTTTTTTAAGGTAAAAATTTCTAATTTTACAAATTTTACCCCATAATGGCTTGAGGCTGTCCGTCTTTAAAAAATCATCTTTAAAAAAAAAAAAAAAAGTATTCTTTAGTTACTGTGCTAAAAGATAAAAAAGAGTTTTAATATATAAGACACATATTTAATGTTTTCAGGGGTCCATTATGACAACCTCCCAAGGGTCTCCTGGGGCCTCCAAGCAGCATTAACCTACAAGAGATGCACATAAATACTGATCCGTCTAGCATTTGGTCTACTGAGGCAACCTCACTTGTAAAACCACATTGCCATTAAGACCATTAGAGTGTGTACCAAATCAGGCAAAGGTGGTGTTAAAGGCTGTGTTCTATTGAATGTGTGCCCAAATACTGATAGAGTACCAAAGAAGTTATACAATTTTTTATATATTATATTTGTTGATTTGACAAAAAATTCAAACTTAATTTATTTCTTTTGTGTGCGCGCTACAGTGATCTGAACCTAGAGGCTTTTAAACCAGTGTTCCGCATGTACTGGGCCAGAGGAAATCCCCCCTCCAGATCTGCTCCTGCTGTCTGACACCAATTGGTTTTGCACCATGAACTAAGGATGTACCTGTATATGAACAAATGTACTTGTACTTGGATTCAAGTACTCTGATAAATACTTGGACTTGTATTTGAAATATTCTTATGTACTTGTACTTAAGTACATTGTGTTGGATTGACCCCCAAGCCTGCTGTCATGATG
The DNA here is from genome assembly GCA_932294295.1 of Alitta virens. Lineage (NCBI taxonomy): Eukaryota > Metazoa > Annelida > Polychaeta > Phyllodocida > Nereididae > Alitta > Alitta virens. The sequence goes on along the minus strand of OW028583.1, from coordinate 25,145,620 downwards.
GCAAATGCCTGTGATGTCACATGGAACAAGCCTGCTCAATCAGAACACTTTTAGATCTCCTAGAGTTTTTTATGCCCATCCGTTTGTTAGAAGGGTCGATGGGATAAAGCGGTCAGAACTCTACCCCCTCCCCCCTCCCCATTTACCTAATGTATATGTTTCTATGTAAGTGAGACCTTGATTTACAGGAGAAATTATATTTAATGACAAATGAGCCATGAAACAATTATTTACAACAATCTTGAGAATTAAAAAAATATATATTATATATTTACAACTATTTCTGTGAGAGAAGTAAGCAAGTTTAATTAAGAAAATGTGATTGATATTATGTTTAATCATCAAAGAAGTCATAAGTGTCCAGATAAGGAACAGTAGGTATAGGGAGACCTTGGTTTTGGGAGAGCTAGACAGGTATAACCAGAACACAAAGTAGGGACAGCTAGAGAGTGTATTGGGCAGAGCCCTGTGTTGGCTTCTGGGTCCGAGGTCTTCATCCGCAGTTTTGCCACCTTACCACTTTCAAGGGCTCATACGTTAACATCAGTGTAAAACAAAAATGCAACAAACAAAACTGTTTTTATTTCGTATAATACACATTAGTTAATCACAGTTCACTAGAGGCGTCATCAAAGCCACATATTGCCTTGTCAATAACTACCTTCATGTTGTCATTTAGAAGATGGTTGTCGTGAATTGCCTCGTCAAGAACTGCTCTCACTCATAAATTAGCTAATTGTTGTCATGATTTGTCTTGCAAACTTTTGTCGAGAATTGCCTTTTTAAAGAACTTCTTTCACTTTGTCATTAAGCAAACTGATATCTAGAATTTCCTTTTAAAAGAACTGTCTTCACTTTGTCATTTAGCAGGTTGTTGTCACGAATTGCCTTGTCAAGAACTGCTTTCATTGCCACAGCCCTGCTGTCAGAAACTTTGACATCATTCTTGACTAGTATAGACATTTCATGACCTCTCAATACCTAGACACAGGCCGCACCAAAGCTTGTGTAGAGCAGGTCCTCGTTGAATCAATTGCTGTCATTTCATTACAGTAACAATTCAATCTTGGCAGACCGAAGAACAGGAATATATACACACCTTGAAATGCATTTATTACAACAAAGGGATACCAAAAAATATCCATTCCTGTGATGTCTGGGAAAAGACCCAACAGCCATGTTATTCCCGAAAGTAAAAACAGAATAATGTACGTCCGAAACAATTTTCTTTGATTTGTGTGCAAAACTTCTTCAATGTTACTGATGGTAAAATACAAAGTTATTGCACAACGAAGAAATAAAACTGTGTTTATCAAAATGAGAAAAGAAACTGGGCAGACAAACGTGTATAATAATATGTATTTTTGTGTATTTGATATCCAACAATGATAGTTGTCACCATACTGGAACCACGATGTTTCTAATATATCAAGGCACAAGCATGGTATTACCACAATAAGAGGGATCAACCAAGCGTATGCCATGTAGAAGTGCATACCATTGTTTATGTGATGTTGTGATTGGTGAAATGTAAAATCAGTGAATGTTTTATGCATCCTGTAAGCCACACAATTCAACCATGTGAAGGTTGACAGCCAAAGATAATGCAGCGTTAGAGCAACTACTTTACACACAATACGGTACTGTGTAAAATCATCATTACATTGAAGTAAGACTTGTGCAATAGCTAAACTTGTAATGTAATTCATCATCATTTTGCCTGGGACTGTTCGAAGATTTTTTTTCCATGCATAAATTCCAAAAGTGGCAGCCAAGGAAGTAACAGATAAACAAGTCCCTGATAAGGTTAGCAAACTTAATGGTGATATAGCTTGACTATCAAAGTGGCAAATGACAGCTCTTCCATCATCCAAAGTAGCAAACTGGGACTTATTCAAAACCTTTCCTGATTTGTGGACAACCAATGAATCATTCATGATATCATAGTCCTCCTTTGAAATGATTAATTTTGGGCAAATTTGAATGTCACGGTAACATACAGAAAAATCCCCAACTATTCGTTGTTGACAAGATGCATGGATTCTCCAGTTTACCTCCACTGGGCTGAACATGAAACCTTTTATTTCATCAATAAACATTGGGTAACTTGCTGTCGGCAGTTGTTTGATAGGGATTTCATGGATTAGCCCGTGAGCTTTCATGCAGTTGTTTTTAAACCCTTCAAAATTGTCCTGTTTATATTGAATGTCTGCAGACTGGTACATACTGTTGCATTTGACAACTTGAGATAAATATTTGAATATCTTTAAATGAGATACGTCTAGCAAGTTTGAGATTGAACATGGCTGCTCTGTTGTATTCACAGGCATTTGTTTAATCCATACATCTTCTTCATGCCATGACAAGTATTCTGTAGTACAGTTTAAATCAGACTCCTGTGATGTAAGATTAGAGATTACCATACCTTGTCTGGATGTCTTCGGCATATACCATACTTCGCTTTCATTGCCATCTAAGCGAAAGCATTTCTTACCAACCCAAAATTCAAGAGGGCGACATAAGCTTGTCTTTAATATGCTGTTACAGCTCCGCTCTCCATTTCCACATATAGCAGTTCTAGCATGGTTTAGTATAGCTTTGGGAGTGTTATCAAAATTCATCAATATGGTGAACCTTTCAAACACAGATGTCTTAGAGATATGACTTAAGTCCTTAAGGCAATGTTTCGTATGACTGGAGCGTGCGCACAGTTCATTCTTAAAAATCTTATTTCCCATGTGAATCAATGAGGCATATGCCATACACATAGCCTCAGCAATCATTTCTTTTCCAGACAAAGTTGATATGTTAGACTTATACTCCGTTTCTGGAATGCAAGAGTTCATGCGAAAAGCCTTGCTTGTAATATTCTCCTCAAAACTAAATACAATCTTGTAAATTCTCTGACAAATCTTCTCAAGCATTGAAAAAAAAACCTCTGTTCTGTCAACACTTAGGCTATTACGTAGATCTGGAATATCAGTATTTGGACATATATACTCATAATTAAATGGGTAAAGTTCAGCTGAATCAACTCTATTGCAAACAGCACAGTGGTAATTATAAAAAAATTTAACAGATTTTTCGCGAATTTGAGCAACTAACACTTTTCCACCAGTTCTACAAAGTTCTGCTTCTCGGTTTTCGACAAAGGATATGTTGTTGGCACTACATTTAGTTATTACTCTCATATATGTATTCGTTGAAATTAACACACATTCCTCATTTGCAGCAAGTTCAAGTCTTTTACGTGTTTGAAATGTTCCAAGTGCAAATTGAATCATAAAATCAGCGACATTAGGAGGTTTACGTGTCACTGGTTTTGTTTCAGTCTTCAAAAACTTGCCCTTCTGTAGAAGCTTCGAGCAAAATCTAATAAAATCAAAACAACAATCACCAGCTTCAATGCAGAACTTGTCACAAAAACATGACAAACTATGTCCTTGTCCCAACAGATCCATGTGTGGTTCAACAGGTCCACATTTATTCCTGCAACTCATGTAATTACAATATGACCAAGTCAGGTTGAACCTCCGAGATGTCATCATTTTCACGACAATGGTGCCATTTCTGTCAATATCCATGTCTTTATAATACTTCTGAATAAACCGTGAAGCTAAATGAAAAAGTTTATTAAAATGATAGTACATAAAGAGGCTGCCAAGTACCATCAATATTACACAGTATTATTAGATAGATATATAGATATAAATTTATTAGCCCTTTAATTTAACATTGGGATTTTCTTCAGCAGAGAAGCATCAGATTTCTCCAGAAGAATGTTAGGGAATGTTATTTAACCAGATTACACTATATCAATGTTCAGTGTTGCGAGTAACGCATTAGTAACGTAATGTGTTATGTAATTTTATTACTTTTTAGGGTAACTAAGTAATATAACTCATAATGACAAATGCTAATAAAACAAAATAAAATGAAGCACAGTACAAAATGCAAAATAACGATCAGTCGGTAATCCAGACTCTGTATGGTTTGTTGAAAGCTGTAAGACCATAATGGTTTACCACTGGAAAGTAAATAAAATACACTGTCACGTACATTTAACAAAAATTATTCTGTACTTTGATAACATCCTATATGATTCGTTCATTAATCAAAGGATGAGTGACCTACAGCATTAGCTTTAGATCATTGAATCAATTGCAGGGATGACTAAAGCCCCGTTCCCACATAGCCGAGTTTCTCGTAGTCAACTCGTAGTATTACGTAACACGCCTCTCGGGCCCAATTCGTACTAAACTCTGCGATTACTCCTCGCACTCGAGAGATGTTCGGCGAGAAACTCCTCTGACTCGTAGCGAACTCGTGAGATTTGGAGCCGAGAATGCCGAGTATCCCGAGTATGCCGCGCTGCACGGCACACTCGGCGAATTATCCAGGAGTCCAAAAACTCGGCCATGACTCGCCGAGTTACTCCTCGAAGTCGCCGAGTTACTCCTCGAACTCGCCGAGTTACTCCTCGAACTCGGCGAGTTACTCGGCGCTAATTTCACTCGTATTACACTCGGGGGGGATGTTCAGGAGTGCGAGGAGTAACTCGGCGAGTTGTAGGATTAACTCACCGAGTTGTAGGAGTAACTCGCCGAGTAACTCGTCGAGTTCTACCTTTAGTACATGCATCATCAGCGTAGGGGGTCGTATATAATATAAAAGGCCGCTGCTCCTATAATATTAGTCCGATTTTCGTCAAATAAAGATTGTTTTGTAGTATGATTCATAGTGACTCCATAGGTATTTTCGGATTGACAATAGACCAAATATTAAGCGAGATATTCGTCTGAGAAGGCGGTTGTCTGGCGGCGGCTGCTGCTCCATTTATATTATTCCGATTTTCGTCAAATAAATATTGTTTTGTAGTAAAATTCATAGTGACTCCATAGGTATTTTCGGATTGAAAATAGACCAAATATTAAGCGAGATATTCGTCTGAGAATGTAGCTAGGTTGGCGGAGGCAAACAGTGGTGCTCTCGCAGACGTCCGCGCCCGGACTGTATCAATGCAGGTAAGGCTGAGCGCTACTTCAAAAGGCTGCTGCTCCCCTAATATTAGTCTGATTATCATCAAATAAGACTGCATTTTAGTATAGTTCACACTGATTCCATACGTGTTTTCGAATCGAAAATATACCAAATATTAAGCGAGATATTCGTCTGAGAAGGCGGTTGTCTGGCGGCGGCTGCTGCTCCATTTATATTATTCCGATTTTCGTAAAATAATATTGAATTATAGTCGAGTTCATACTTATTCCACACAGATTTTCAGATTGAAAATAGACCAAATATTAAGCGAGATATTCGTCTGAGAAGGCAGGTAATATTGATATTGTAATTAGTATTTGTGATTTGATCTGTGATTTTATTTGCTATATTTAATTTACTTATACTGGTGCTCCCTGAAGCGTCCGCGCCCAGACTGTATTAATGCAGAAAGCAGAGCGCTTCTTTAAAAAGCTACTGCTCCCTTAATATTAGTCCGATTTTCGTCAAATAAAGATTGTTTTGTAGTATAATTCATAGTGACTCCATAGGTTTTTTCGGATCGAAAAAAGACCAAATATTAAGCGAGATATGCATCTGAGAATGCAGGTAGGCTGGCGTCGGCCTATCATTCGATGGGTGACTCGTCGCTGTCGTAGCTACCTTGCTTCACCCGGCGAGTCACTCCTACAACTCGGCGAGTCACCCGCCGAGTCACCCGCCGAGTCACTCGGCGAGTAACCCGCCGAGTCACTTTTTCCGCCAGAATTCGTCGCCAACTCCTGGAATTTTGGCCGTTACGTAATACTACGAGTTGACTACGACAAACTCGGCTATGTGGGAACGGGGCTTAATGGTGATCAAAATATATTTATAAACCGCACTTTATTTGTGGCATGTTTGTACAACCACTAAAATATTACTAAGTTACCTGATGCCCCAAAACAATACACCCCTTTCTTGCTGCAGCCATGTTGGCATTTTTGCCTCATTGACCTCATTTTGATCACGTCATATATTATGACATCATTACTTCTTCATTGTTTCTGCACTCTATGACCTCACTATGGCCATTGTCTACTGATGACATCACATTACTATATCTGAGTGCAAAGAGAGGTCAATGCTGCAAAAATGCCACATGGCCGCCATGTGTAAAGGGTGTATATGTAGTGTAACTAGACAATAAGTTACTAGTTACTTAGACCAAGTTACTATCACAACACTGCCAGTGTTACAGGAGGGTGGGTGAGTGATTAGGGCTTTACATCCTGTATTTCTGCACCTGCTGGGCTAATTAGGACAGGCAGAGACCATGGCCATGAGATGTAGGATGAAACAGCCATCCAACTTAGGCTCGACCGGGAATCGAACCCGGCACTCAGCGGTTGGAAGCCCAGAGCGCTACCTCTGATCTAGGCCCCTGCCCTCCAGTGTTACAGGAAATTTGTAAATAATATAACAGGCTTTGTTACTCAAATATCATAACCAAAAATTTACGTTTACATTGCCAGAAGAAATTTGATGCTGGAAAAAGTTATCCTAAATGTTCAACAGTTTCATTACCTGTTTGCTGGACTCAACCATGAAATATATATAAAATTGGTAAATTTTCAATATAAAGGTTTTCTTGAAGGAAAGTTCTTGGAAATTAGAAAACTTTTCTTTATGAGGAAATATTTCTTGCTTTCTAAGTATCATTATTATTGTAACACAGGGAATTTACCTGAAATGAGCAACATTTTCCGGTTACTAAGTAAGTTTGCTTTCTTATCTATGATGATTTTATTGCTCAGAAAGCTCATTCCATATATTTGATAACTGAATGCACTAAATCCATGCACAGCCAAATCATTGAACAAAATATGTAATTTTTTATTTTTAAGTAAAAAAAAAATTAGTGTTTGTATCAATTGAGTTTTTAACCACTAAGGTCAATAGGTTTGCTTTGCTCTTAAAAGAATATGCCAAGAAAACAACATAAGAATGAAAAATGGATGAAATAGATGTCAAAATGAAATTTGAAAATACAATAATTTAGATATGATATTAACCAAAGTTTAATCCATGTAGCGAAAATGTAAATAGTCTTTAGTATGAAGGTTTGAAAATGTAAGAATTTTCCCTTATTTTTAATTTTCTCTGTTAATTACTCCCATGAGACCCCCAAAAGGCACCACTACACTATTCTAGATATATTATAACTAAGTCTGAGTTCTGCTGCGAAATAAAAAAATTCATATTTTGTAAAGATGTATAGGCATATAGGGTATAGGGTCGTTGAAGTTAACGATGTTTTAACCTATTTAGGTCATTAATGACTGACTATTTGTAATGGATATATAAGTATGGCTAGCTAGTGTACAGGAGAATAATAGGTTGAGAGAAAGAGAACATCATAAGTCTGTACCTCTGAATGAGGAAGTTTTCTCCATAGTTTTTAAAGCAACTGAAAGCATGTCTTCTAGGACAAGTGTCAATAGTGCAAGATATTGTTCCTTACTTAACATATGAGGCTCAATAATCCGTCTCAAATCTGTGGCATACAGCATTTTAGATCTGGCTGACAGCATTTGACATGCACTTATCTGGTTATGATCAGCAAGCAGCTTTAGGGTAATATCCAGGCCGTGTTCCAGCACATCACAAACTCATAAGCACCAGTAGGCCGAGAACCCTGAATGGATACGGATCTGTAGTAAAGTCTTCATCATCAGAGCTAGAATTTGCTTCACTCAGCTGTTCTTGATCTACAGGGCTTGGACTTACCTGAGGTAATTCAGGATCACCAGCTAAAGCATAATCTGGTGCCATTTCAACATTTGGGAGGGAAGGCCTCAACAGTAGTAGCAGCTACATTCCCATGTGTGGATGGAGTTGATGCACTAGAAGATACTAAAGTAGTAACATTGGTACTTTGACTTGGTTCACTTGAGTTTACCTTTTAACACTTTGTAAAGTCCACTGCCCTGTATCACTCACTCATATGAAATAGATAACTTCTATGAGGTGTACATTTATAATGGCTCACAATTACAGTCACAGAGACTTTGTCAGCACTTAATTATCTTAGTTATTGATCACAGTAGTCATATATTGTTTAATGTAGTTTAGTCATGCAAGATGATTGCACTTAGTTATTAATTACATTGTTCTTAATAGTCAGGCATGTTTAGTAGGGTCAGTCATGCATGAGGCTACAGGTGCATGATTACCAGGCTGAATGTTAAATACATTGATTATTACAGTTGTACTTTGTCAAATGTAGTGTATAGTTATGTCAGGCTACTAGGCTGATTGTTAAACACATTGATTATTATAGCTGTGCCTTGTCAAGTGTGGTGTATGGTTATGTCAGAATACCAGTTTGATTGCACATTGCATTGAGCTCATTGTATTGCCCCATTGAGGCTGCCTCCCCACTAAGGCCAGGCAGGCCTTTGATCCTGGAGCAATGCTGCCTCCTTAATTGCTCTTTACTGCTCCCCAAGCCAAGCTACCTGCCAATTGCTGACACTGCCATTGTGTCCCAGTGTCAGCTTGGGCTAAAAATAGCCATGGCACAATGCAGTGGCACAGAGAGCCCCTTTGTCTCTGCAGGCCTAATCCCTGCCAGCTTAAAGTGGCATTTTACCAGTGCTTGCAGTTAAGGGGGGGAAGCCACCCCCCCACTTATGTGATTCATGCTCTACTGCTCCAGGGAGAGCAGTCCAGCAGCTAATTGTGTATTGTTCTAGGATTGGTTAATGAAATTCAGTGCATTGTTTTAGCACTCATGATTGGTTGAAATTAACCCCACCCAGTGCATGCTGGGTGGGGAAGTGAAGAGCCCTATTGTTAATATAAGGCTCTGCAGCAATAAAAAGATCAGTTTTTACCTTACCAGGAAACATCACTGAGGAAGCAAACCCACTGTCTTACAGAGTTCTTATTTCACATATCAAACTTGGAACTTGTACAAAATGCCTGGATGGAGAACTGACTGAAGGTTACATGACAGATCAGCACAAGCCTTGGAACTTGTCCTTTGATGCCTGAGATTGCTTCTGCAGTTCAGAGAGGTCTGTTGTATGCCTCTTGCTAGAGTCCAAGAGGAGGAACCTTTACATTGGTGACCCCGACGTGATCTTCATTAACTGAAGAGATTGAGGAACAGCTCTTCATGAGTCCTGCACCCCAAATGGGAAGTCTACACAGGACCAACATGCTGAACCTGGAGTAAATGACTTGTGATGCCTAACTGACACCCTGTGGTTGACACGTCACATTCTCCCCGTATATCGCACAATTGACACGACACCAGCACGAAAATGGCAGCCCCGCTTGGTGCGCAACAATTTGCAGAATTCATCACACAATTTACACTCCAAAGTGAACAACAGCGACTCGCCACGAAAGGAGAGCATGATGAAAGGGAGACACGGCAACAGAAAACCAGTGATCACTTGGCCGCCGACAACCTTGCCAAGCGCATCTCCCCGTGTGACGGAGCCAACCCTGGGACAGTTCGAGAATGGTTACAAGAGGTAGACCTGACGATCCCTTACTCGGAATTATCGGTCTACATTGCAGCACAATCGTCACGAGGAGCCCTCAGACGCGAGTTGGAGCATCACTTGACACTGCAAGACGACCGCCAAGCTATCACATGGCCCACCCTGCGAGCCCACATGGAAAAAGCGTTCTTGTCTACCCATGAGGATGACCGCCTACGACACGAGCTGGATAAACTCAAGCAAGGAGCATATGAGACATCAGCATCATACAGCAGGCGCTTTAGAGAAGCGGCTGATTTGGCGTATCCACCCCGCGTTATTTTACCACAGGCAGAGCCATCAAGGAATGATGCTGAGATCAGGATAATCCTGAAAGCTTATTTAAGAGGGCTCAGGGACCGTCATATTGTGGAGCGCCTCCTCAAACATGGCCGCCCAGAGAATTATCAAGCGGCGATGAAACTAGTAGAGGACTACGAGGGAGATGAATATCGCATCCGCATGGCACTGGATGATGGCATCTTGCTCCGGCACGAGGAGCCAATGGAGATTGGCGCCGTCGCCCCGCCATCAGCAGCAACCCCCGCCCCTGTCCGCGCCGTGGCCCCAACCGAGGAATTGGCAAAAGCCAAGGACTTGGCACAGCTGCAACGTCAAATGAATGGCATGACACAGCAGTTTACCAAGTTAATGTCAACACTGCAACAGTCGAAGACATCGGAGAAACCCAGCACACGCACAGCAATCGCGACACAGCCGCCTCGCCATAGTGCCGAAGAGTCCTCATACGCGTACACCGAGGAAGGGACGCCCATATGCAGCTACTGCAACAAGATAGGCCACGTCCAGCGCCACTGCCGCAGCCGCAAGGCGGCCCAGCGTCCTCAGCGCCCGGCCCAGGGGGGCCAATAAGCGCCGCACCCTCGGATGAGCTCAAGTATGTAGAGTTAGAGTTCTATGGATATATCATCCCGGGACTAGTAGACACTGGAGCCTCACGAAGCGTGTTGCGGCGCTATGAATTTGAATTATTATGTGCAAAAACTGGGCGGATGCCCATTCTCGAAAAATCAATACCACTCTGTGGAGTCACTGGCCACGGCATTTCTGTCTTAGGCAGCACTGAACTGTATGAGTCAAAATTTGGCACAATCAGGCTGATCATAGTGGACCAGATCGCCCACCCCCTCATCCTTGGCCGAGACGTACTCCGCAAGCAGCACGCCAGTATCAACTATGACGAAGGCAGGCTATCGTGGAGAGCCACCTCCCTGCCCTTGCTGCCTGCCCGAGAAAACCATGCCATTGATTCCTTGGGGGACCGGCCGCCCATAATAGGGGACTCTGCGATAGCCAAATGCATAGCAGACAATGAGCACTTATTCGCGGCAAAAGGAGAGCATCTTGGATGTCAACCTGACATTGCAATCCGCATTGAGACAGAGGGCAGACCTATCAAGCGAAGGCCCTACAGATTGCCCCTCAGCAAGCGTGATGCCCTTGACAAAAAGTTGGATGACTTACTGGAGCAAGGCGTCATAGTTCCCTCCTCATCACCTTGGGCATCTCCAGTAGTACTGGTGGAGAAAAAGGACCCATCAGAAGGTCCCCGCTTTTGTGTTGACTACACCCAACTCAACAAGGTCACGAAGAAAGATGCATACCCCATTCCACTCATAAGGGACATCTTCGACCAACTGCAAGGGGCCACAGTCTTTTCAACACTAGACATGAAGTCAGGTTTTCATCAACTGCCCCTGCACCCCGAGGACCAGGAAAAGACAGCCTTCGTCTGCCACAGGGGACTATTTGAATGGACCAGATTACCGATGGGCTTGTGCAACGCCAGCCAGCTGTTTCAAAGAGCCATGGAAGTCGTCCTTAAGGGCTTGATTGGCACCGTATGCATGCTTTATATAGACGACATAGTAGTATACAGCGAGGATGAAGCTCAGCATGTCACGCATCTCAACATGATGTTAGAGCGTCTAGACATGTACAATCTACGCTTGAACCCAACTAAATGTGTGTTTGGACTGAAACAAGTGAAACTGCTTGGGTATGTAGTCAGCCAGGCGGGTCTACGAGCAGACCCAGACAAAGTGTCAGCCATCGTCAGAATGCAAGCCCCACAGAATCTAGCGGAGACACGCAGCTTTCTGGGCATGACTGGCTACTATCGCTCCTGTATACATGACTACGCACGCATTGCTGAGCCGCTAGTGAACTTCACTCGCAAAAACGTGCGTTTTGATTGGTCTGGACGTCATCAACTCGCGTTCGATCAGCTGAAGAAGGCCCTCACCAGTGACAGTGTCATGGCACACCCCCGCACTGACCAGCCATACCAGCTGTACACAGACGCCTGCGATTATGCAATTGGTGCTATTCTCTGCCAAAAAGATGCCCAAGGGGTGGAACGCCCCATTGTATATTTGTCCAAGCAATTGTCGGACACCCAGCGACGCTGGGCAACAATCGAGAAGGAGGCTTATGCGGTAGTATACGCCCTTAAACAATTAAGGCCCTATTTGTGGGGAGCGCAATATAGGACATTTACCGACCACAAGCCTCTGACTTGTCTATTTACAAAAGACATGAACAATACCAAAATACAAAGGTGGGCAATTCTATTGGCAGAATACAATTGCAAAGTGGAATACCACAAAGGCAAATTGAACATAAGGGCAGACATGCTCTCCCGCATTAAGCAGTCTGAGGAATTAGCCACCTTTGACGCGGATTACTGGCAATTAGGGGATGCCCTGCCAGACATGCCAGACGACGAAAGCCCACCAGATGCGTACGGACTAGACCTGCAATTGCTGTCACAACAACAGCGAGAAATGACTGAATGGACTGAGCACCACGACGATGACAGCGACTATGATGTCATCAATGGCCTATTATATTCGACAAGGAAGCCATACCAATATGCAGCTGACCACCCGCGTCTGGTAATCCCGCAGGGACAACGCGAAACAGTCATCTCGCGAGCACATACAGATGTGGGTCACATGGCCGTTCAGAAGACCATGAGAAAACTTCAGGAGGCCTTCGCATGGCCCAGAATGAAGGCAGACGTAAAAGCCTTTGTCGCCAAATGCCCAACATGCATCATTCACAGCAAAGCGACACCGAGAGCGCCGATGGGCGAGATGCCAATTGCCACAGCGCCAGTACAAATCATCGCTGCAGATCTCATTGGCCCACTGGTAAAATCACCGGCAGGCAACCAATACATCTTGACTGTGATTGATCACTGCACCGGCTGGGGAGAGGCATTCCCAATTCCCTCCAAGACGAGTTATGAGGTGTGGAAACAGTTGACCAGACTATACTTCCCCCGCCATGGTTATCCAGACGTCCTCATAACAGACCAGGGTCTGGAATTTGGCGCCATGGCCATCAGGGAGTATCTAGCAGCGCTGGCAATTGATCATCGACGCACCACAAGCTATAACCCCCAGGCCAATGGCAAATGTGAACGCTTCAATGGAACCCTTAAGCAAATTGTGGCTCGCCTAATTAACAACAGCAGGGACAACTGGGAAGACAAGCTTGGGCCAGCCCTCCTGGCCTACAACAACTCAGTCTCCGACACTACAGGACACACTCCGTACTTTTTGCACCACGGCAGACGGGCCAGAATACCCATAAATCGCATTCTTGGCAACGACAACATCACAGATGACCGCCTGCAGCACCTTGCTGATGCACTAAGAGCGGCCATGGCGGCCACAGAGCAATCAAGGCGTCTCAACAGAGAGCGTCTCGAACGTCAGGCCAACGTGGGGATAGTGAAAGTGGGCGACACAGTGGTAATCAAGGCTCAGGAGCCCCTATCACTAACAAGCAAATGGGACCCGCAATGGACAATAACGCGTGTAAGAGGCAAGGTGGTGTGGCTTACACACCAACAAACAGCCAAGCAAAAGACACTAAACATCAACAAAGTGAAAGTGGTTGATCCCAACATTGCCTGGGACGAAGTCAATTGCCGACCCATCAGAAATTCACGACACAGCACAAAGACCACAGGCGTCATGAAAATGTACCCACCACCAAAGATCACACACAAAACCCTACTACACGCCCCGGTGCCTCCGCCCGCCCCCAGACAAGCGGCCGTGAAACGCACAAGGCCTCTCAGCGAATCAAGTGACTACAGCAGCGTCACACCCCAGTGCAGCCCCGAGACAGCTACCAAAAGGCAGTCACAGGGAGCTCCTGCAACACAGTTGACACTCGCCACAGCACCAGCAAGGACCACTGCCACTGCCAGAACTGCACCGCTGAAGCTTGGAGACGCCAAGCGCCTACATCGCACTGCACCAAGACGCCCACATGAGCCAGACCAAGTGACCACGGCAAAGCGTCGTCAACCAGCACCTGAAACTCCGCTCCCACAAGCACAGGCACCAAGCAGAGACCCCGCTGGCACGCGTACAGCCCCAGAACGCCAAGCAGACTTGAAGCGTCTTCACAGGTCAGCCCCCCGGCGCCCACACACGCCCGACCCACCTGCCCAGTCGAAGCGCAACAGGGTATACCTGCCACGTGCCTCAAAGCGACCACTATGCCCCGACACAGCAGTGCCCACGCCGGAACAGCAAAAGAAGGCACGTATCGACCTCCTCCACGAGGTAGCCGCTATGCTGGCCTCATACTAGCCTGCTGCATACTAGCAGGTCACCTGGGACACCCAACTGCGGCCTCAGCAATAGCCCTCACCCGCTTACCAGATGGAGTCAGCATCAGGGGAGGAGAAACACTACATCAGATCATCGCATCATGGGACGTGTATGTCACCCTGGATCCGCCCCCATTTCCCGCCGACCTCGCCCAGCAGGTCGCCTCACTCAACTACACCTTCAAAGCCCTACAGTCACTGTCAGCATCTGGTATAGATATCAATCTTGCCACACAGAAACTACGAAGAGACAGACTGCAATCGATATTGGCAGAAGGCACCTCACGCAACAGAGTGAAGCGTGGCCTGTTAGACATAGGCGGATCAATTTTAAATGCTCTCTTCGGTGTGGCGACATCATCGCAACTAGACAGATTCAAAGCCGCATTATCAGAAGTGAGCAGCCAGCAGAATGACATGGCTCATGCCCACAACAACTTGGCCACAATATTAAACCAGACAAGGTCTTATATTAGCCAGCTGGCCGTGAAGCATCATCAGTTGGAGCTGCATGTGCTCCAGATTAATTCTGCCATCAACCAGCTCACTAAAGTCATGCAAGATCATGCGAAGAGGATAAGCCGCATTGAACTTGTGACCGACTTGGACAGATACTTAGACGTCCTCGACCTTGCTACACAACTCTACGTCACCCAAGTTACCTTGTTTCACAGGCAGAGAGCAGAGTTGGAACTAGGCCACCTAACCAGAGATCTACTGTCAGAAGAACAACTGAAAGAGATTCTACTACAGGCTGCAGCAAAGCATCAGGTAATCTCGTCCTTGGAGTGGTATTTTCAATATCTTACTGTGACACCTCTGTGGCAAGACACTGGCAGCCTTCTGTACAAAGTTGAGATCCCCTTAATGGCGCCAAGACCGTATTTATTATATCAAATTTTAGCGCATCCAGTGCCCATTTCAAACACTTCATATACAGTAAATCTGAAAGTTAAGAAGATTTATGCTATGGACACAGTCTCAGGTAATCTATTTATACCCAAGCATTGCTTGGGCCACAGGCCAACAGTATGTCAGACTGGCCCCGAATATGGCGTAACTCTCATGCATTGTGCACGTGGTCTACTGACCAACCGCAGAACCCTTATAAACAAATGTCAGGTTAATGTGGTCGACTATGCTGGTGAACCATTACTGGCCACCATTGATGTAAACCAGTATGCCCTAGCTTCACAAGGAGAAACGTTAGTCATAAGATGCCCAGGTCAAACCGAGACACATCAAACCGTAACTCGCGGCACATACAACTTAACATGTCTTGCACCATGCACCATTAGTGGTGCTGGCTGGTCGGTCACGTGCATCGACAGACTGTATCTAGCTAGGCGTTATGTTCCTCCGGCAGTGCGGGTCACAGCCCACTTTAACTTCACAACCATGGTAACTGTTAAAGCTTTACACATCGCCCTGCCGGCAATGCAGTCAGCCGATGCACATCCAATGATGGACGTAGATGTAGCTTTATTGTTGCATCCTCTGACCCCCAGCCCAGTACCCAAGTATAAATTCATGCCATCACCACTAGCAATCTTTAACATAGTGATCATCTCTATAGTCTGGGCCTCAATCACCATTTTTTATATCAGGTGGCGGCGCTTCAGATCCAAATTCAGACAATTCATGTCATCATTTTTTTTTTTACTTCGCTCCTTGCTGGCTAGCATCAATGAGCTGGAAAAAGGGGGGGAGTGATGTAAAGTCCACTGCCCTGTATCACTCACTCATATGAAATAGATAACTTCTATGAGGTGTACATTTATAATGGCTCACAATTACAGTCACAGAGACTTTGTCAGCACTTAATTATCTTAGTTATTGATCACAGTAGTCATATATTGTTTAATGTAGTTTAGTCATGCAAGATGATTGCACTTAGTTATTAATTACATTGTTCTTAATAGTCAGGCATGTTTAGTAGGGTCAGTCATGCATGAGGCTACAGGTGCATGATTACCAGGCTGAATGTTAAATACATTGATTATTACAGTTGTACTTTGTCAAATGTAGTGTATAGTTATGTCAGGCTACTAGGCTGATTGTTAAACACATTGATTATTATAGCTGTGCCTTGTCAAGTGTGGTGTATGGTTATGTCAGAATACCAGTTTGATTGCACATTGCATTGAGCTCATTGTATTGCCCCATTGAGGCTGCCTCCCCACTAAGGCCAGGCAGGCCTTTGATCCTGGAGCAATGCTGCCTCCTTAATTGCTCTTTACTGCTCCCCAAGCCAAGCTACCTGCCAATTGCTGACACTGCCATTGTGTCCCAGTGTCAGCTTGGGCTAAAAATAGCCATGGCACAATGCAGTGGCACAGAGAGCCCCTTTGTCTCTGCAGGCCTAATCCCTGCCAGCTTAAAGTGGCATTTTACCAGTGCTTGCAGTTAAGGGGGGGAAGCCACCCCCCCACTTATGTGATTCATGCTCTACTGCTCCAGGGAGAGCAGTCCAGCAGCTAATTGTGTATTGTTCTAGGATTGGTTAATGAAATTCAGTGCATTGTTTTAGCACTCATGATTGGTTGAAATTAACCCCACCCAGTGCATGCTGGGTGGGGAAGTGAAGAGCCCTATTGTTAATATAAGGCTCTGCAGCAATAAAAAGATCAGTTTTTACCTTACCAGGAAACATCACTGAGGAAGCAAACCCACTGTCTTACAGAGTTCTTATTTCACATATCAAACTTGGAACTTGTACAAAATGCCTGGATGGAGAACTGACTGAAGGTTACATGACAGATCAGCACAAGCCTTGGAACTTGTCCTTTGATGCCTGAGATTGCTTCTGCAGTTCAGAGAGGTCTGTTGTATGCCTCTTGCTAGAGTCCAAGAGGAGGAACCTTTACAACTTGTATTGAGAGTCCAGCTGGACGTAGATGGTGGGTGGGTGATTAGGGCTTTACATCCTGTATTTCTGTATCTGATGGGCTAATAAGGCCAGGCAGGGATCATGGCAATGAGATGAAGGATGAAACAGCCATCCAACTTAGGCTCGACCGGGAATCGAACCCGGGACCCAGCGGTTGGAAGCCCAGAGTGCTACCTCTGAGCTAGGCCCCTGCCTGGACGTAAATGGTAATGATCCAACTGCGGCATATGGTACTGGACCCATAGACTGCTCTGCTAATCTGCGGCATGGGAAAGGTCATCACTTGGGTTGTCTCAAGTCATTAAACTTTTTTCTCAAGTGTCCATCTTGGGCAACGACGGTCAAAGGCCGAGTGGACTTGTGCACATACTGCAATTTTTATGATTGTCCTTCATTGGCTGCTTGATAAAAAGGAACCCTGATCATAATTGGCGGGTGCACTCAGTTTCCCCAACAAGATCTTGTAATGTAGTACAAATTGCAATCAGTGATAAATATTTCAGTTTGTTATCCAAGCCATTAAATATTTAAGTACTGGGGCTATGAACATGGTCGAAGTAAGCATGCCAGGTGGTAAGATTCAGTCGTAGCAGAGTGAACCCTTTTCTGTGTCGGTGAACTTCCAGTAGTCAATTTGTGGACTTCAGCCTGGTCTTCTGCTGAGGGACCCACACTTTGTTTACCCAGGTGATGTGCTGGTTTGTTCAATTCTTACCAATCACTATCATGAGTATTCCCCTGTATGGTACACACCCTCCTGTGAAGCATGAGAGGCTTGTGTGATGTACATTGCCCTGTGTTAGCTACTGGGGAGGACCAGGACCTTTGAAGGCCCAAATTATTTTTTAATTTTTTTTGGAAAACATAACAGATACATGTCACTGTGACTATCAAAAAGGCCATATAGAGTATTAATATACGAATGGTTGTTAGGGTTAGGGCATTAGTGTTAAAGTTATGCTCTGGAACTAAAAGTGTACCACGGACCACCAGCCTATCTGACGGATAATGAATAGTGTCTGTGTGATATATGGGACTTGGTGAGGGTCTTGCTGCAGTGCAGTCTATGTTTATTAATGATCAAACATTAAGTATTATTTGTGACAGTGTACATGTGTGGATGTGCTTTTTCAACCACTTATTTCAATATGTCAGCACTATGGTTTGGTAGAGTATATGATCTCAGCCAGAGGAAGACAAAGGAAACAATCGGACAGGAATATTGTTACATAAAAATTTATAAAAGACAGGACTGACGAGAATTTAGATATCAAGGGAGAAAATTTAAAAAAGATGAGGATTTAAAAAAGATTGTCAATACCAAGTCAGAAAAGACATAGCTGAATCAACATGAAATTCTACTCACCATCACTATCAACAGGTGCTTGAAAGTGATAAAGAATTAACAAAATCCTGATAAGACTGGTTTGACGTAATATAAACATCGTGGATTTTGAAGCGAAAGCGGAGTCCTAGTGAAATCTGCGCTTTGAATTTTGGTTATGTTGTCTGTTAGGTTGCTCATCATTTCATTCAATCATGCTCAAAAGGCAATTGAATTATTAAAATGATTTTTAAATCGAGTTAAATACTAGTACATGTAATCTCATTTTGTGTAAACCTATACATGCACCATTAGGTTACCAAATTCAATTGTCAATATAACTATATTAAGATACACATTAAAAATTACAACAATACAGCACCACTTAGGAAGTAACAGATAAAAAGTATGCTTTTTGCGATAGCATGATAGCCAAATTCAAAAACATTTTTCATGCAGGGTGTCACCGGCATATAATAAATTTTAATGTAACATTGCAATACACACATAACCTTCTATAATATTACCAATTCCTGCTAATATAAACTGAATGCTCTGAAGACTGAAAAATTTAAATTATGCTGAATATGGGGAAGGATTCAAAAGAGAAATATTATATTCATTAAAAAAGTTTCAACTACAAACGGTTTCCATCAATAAATATCATATTACGTAAAATGTAAAGTAGATTGCTGAGTTGAAGATGAGGGAGAGAGGGGGAATCCACACCATGTCATGCATTTACCACATAGGTGGGGATTATTACTTGCTCCAGCACTGATTGATTTATTATTTTATTATTTCTTTATTGATATGTGCCCATATTAGGCGCCAAGCCAAAAAGGGACTTACAAGTTTAGTAACATATAAAACAATTTAAGTCTTATGATATGAACCTAGTGAACTTCTCGAATGATAGGCATGAGCCAAATGACACCAATCTTCATAATACGTATCATCTTTATTTCGTACCCAGTGGCACACAGAAAATTGGAAATATTTGAACAATATTAAAATTTATTTACACATGATTTATATTTATATTTACACATGTCTGTAAAATTTGGTAGTAATCCCATCAATATCTGTACATCGGATGTCAGCAAATAATCTGTGACCTAGATGTTCTACTGAGCTCATGCTTGTCAGTTCTGCATCACCCATTTTGATTTTACTTGTGAAATTTCCATGCCTTTGAAATATTATGAATTAACTTTTACATCCATTACAAGCCAAATGATATTCCTTTGAGTATCTTTGACTTCAATCATTTTTTCTAATCCAAGCTTTGTAGGGGACATAAGAACTAAGTCATCTGCATATGCCATACATCCCACAATATGAGGCCCTAAGTGACAACCATAACCAGTATCTCTCAGCTTGCATATTTATAAGTACATCCAGGTACACACCAAATAGAAGGGGAGAAATTACACCTAGGTCTCACCCCATTAGACACAGTAAAATGTTCAGAGTAACAACCATTCCACTTAATCCGAATTCTAATAGTTCCCTGTATTGTAATAATATCGAATTTAACACTCTTGTATCGACCAAAGAGGCCAATCAACACTTTAGTATCTTGAACACAAATGCCAGAAGTCTTCCCTGCCATATTAATGATTTCCACATCATCCTAGAAACTATGTGTGAGGTGTCAAATTTTAAGTTTGATATCACTACATTCTACATTTTGACACCAACATTGTGTCTCTTAATAATCACACTCCATTTTTCAAGCACAACGTGCATAACATGAGGATTGGGGTCAATGCATTTTTTATCAGAGAAGGCTAGTCATAAAATGTCCGCACAGACCTTTGTATCCCTGTAGATCTCAGAAACAAATTAGTCCTTATGATATCTCTAATGGCTTTAATAGGTTCCTATCAAAATCCTACTCACCCAACAAACATATCATATTAGATTCACAAAATGTGTTATATTTGTGGAATTTATTAAATGCTTACTAAGATATTGGCTCGACTTCCAATGACAGATGAAATGTTGATGAGACACTGTTTCACCCACATTAGTCCAGTAGAATCATTGGTGAACGGTAACACGGAGTATAGCAGCTATTTTTTGGTTGATATTGGGTAATTAGATGGTGCTGATTCCAAATCTGATGGATGCCACTTTGGTATCTTTGAGCATTTTTAGATATTCAGTTGCCATGGTAACAAGAATCAACAGAAAATGTGATTTAGTAAGATTGCTATAATCCATAGCTACAACTGTTATAAAATCAATAGCCAGGGATATAGGATTGTAAATACTGAAAAGACATTGGAGGTCAAAGGTCAAGGACACTGATGGAATCATACCAAATATGGATATTACTCCAATTTTCTGTCATTTCAAGGAGAACTTATGTCACAGTATTCAACATGTGTCAGAAAACCACACAAATGGCATATCATATGAAAGCTTATGAAGAGTACTTTCTGATGACACTTTGTTTTTGTTATCCATGGCAACCAAAATGCTGTTATAGCTACCTAGTTACCAATGTATATTGCATTGAGGGCAGTGACATTTACCAGAAAAAAACAAATAACTTTCCCATATTGTAAAATATTTTGTTCCAAATTAAAATTTTGAACAGTATTATGTTAATGACTTAATACAGGGTAATGATCTAGGTGTCAAAGGTCAAGGTCCCCTATGGAATTATGCCAAATAAGGAAATTATGCCATCTTTCTGTCAATTCAATGATATGTAACATCAAAACGTTCACCATGTAACAGAAAACCACACAAATGGCATATCATATGAAAGATTATGAGGAGTACTTTCTGATGACACTTTGTTTTTGGTATCCATGGCAACCAAAATGTTGTTTTGGCTGCCTAGTTACCAATGAGGGAAATGACATCTACCAGAAAAGTCAAATAACTTTACCCATTTGTAAAAGATTTTGTTCTAAGTGAAAATGCTGAACAGTATTATGTTAATGACTTTAACCAGGGTAATGGCCTAGGTGTCAAAGGTCAAGGTCCTCAATGGAATTATGCCAAATATGGAAATTATGCCATCTTTCTGTCAGTTCAATGATATGTTACATCAAAATGTTCACCATGTAACAGAAAACCACACAAATGGCATCGAACCCGGGACCCAGCGGTTAGCGCCACAACTGTAAGCTCCCCAAGGGAGTTGAGGAAGGCCCAGAGAGAACAGAGCCTGCCAAGCGAAGGTATTGTGCTAAGTCGACTGAGAGCCATATGTAATTAAATGTAATTTAATGTAATTGGGTTTCATGTCTGCTGTCCTCAACAAGCTCAGCCGACATCATAATTACACTCTTGGCAGGACTGTTCTAACTTGAGCCTTTCTCAACTCCCTGGGGAGTATACATCCATGGTACAGCCTTTGGTCAAGCACTCTTCAATTGCCATCACTGCCTACAGCCAAGTGCCAATTTACACCTTGGTGGCGTGAAGCAGTGGTTCAAGGAGATTCTACTCAGTTCCTCCATGCCGTGGCTGGGTTTGAACCAACAACCATGCATGTACGAGTCCAGCACCATATCAAGTGGGCCACGGCACCCACCATTTTACATTGACAGGCTGATAGCAGACTACGAACCCCAAACTTTACCTTTTTGACAACTATATGGGGTTGGTGTTCTTTTTTGTTATTTCCATTGGTCAAGATATTTGACAACTGATGTTGTATTAAAAGACAACTGTTCATGAAGTAAGCGTTTTGTGACAATTTAATGAGATGAATTTAAAAGTCAGTCTGCCAATGTAAACATTAATGCACTTGATCAAATATTTCATCAAGATGAATCTACATTATTGTGTGATTGTGGTCAAGTGGTCTTAATTTTGGGGGAGAGGGCACTAACTCTTAGAGTGTCC
The DNA here is from genome assembly GCA_932294295.1 of Alitta virens. Taxonomy (NCBI): domain Eukaryota; kingdom Metazoa; phylum Annelida; class Polychaeta; order Phyllodocida; family Nereididae; genus Alitta; species Alitta virens. Next base: position 25,123,349 of record OW028583.1, on the reverse strand, counting down.
CTCCTGCTCTGTTGTCCTAACTGATATTTTAATTTGTTATATAAGTTTATACCTTTTACAATAGAGCAAATAAAGAGTCTTGAGTCTTAATTTGTAAACCATCAGTATGTACCTGTCAAAATTGTTTGTTTTCAGGAATTGTCCTGTTGTCGTTCGGCAGACTGTTGTCTAGAATTGGCTTGTTGAGAACTACTTTCACTTTGTCAATTAACTGATTGTCGCCATTGGTTTTTATTCCGGAACTGTCCTGCTGTCCGGAACTTTGTGATGCATGTCCTCTTGGTGTCTCTTCAATACCTAGACAAAGGCCGCACCCAAGCTCGTGTTGAGCTAGTCCTCGTTGAATCAATCACTGCCATTTCATTACAGTAACAATTCCATCATGGCAGACCGAAGAACAGGAATATATACACGCCTTGAAATGCATTTATTACAACAAAGGGATACCAAAAAATATTCATTATTATGATGTCTGGGAAAAGACCCAACAGCCATGTTATTCCCGAAAGTAAAAACAGAATAATGTACGTCCGAAATAATTGTCTTTGATTTGTGTGCAAAACTTCTTCAATGTTACTGATGGTAATTGCACTTCGAAAAAATAAAATTGTGTTTTTTAAAATGAGAAAAGAAACTGGGCAGACAAACGTGTATAATAGTATGTATTTGTGTGTATTTGATATCCAACAATGATAGTTGTCACCATACTGGAATCAGATGTTTCTAATATATCAAGGTATAAGCATGGTATTACCACAATAAGAGGGATCAACCAAGCGTATGTCATGTAGAAGTGCATACCATTGTTTATGTGATGTTGTGATTGGTGAAATGTAACATCAGTAGTGAATGTTTTATGCATCCTGTAAGCCACACAATTCAACCATGTGAAGGTTGACAGCCAAAGATAATGCAGTGTTAGAGCAACTACTTTACACACAATAAGTGATTAGTCAATAAGTTTGACTAAATAGCAATTAGGTTTCAACAGACTGAGTTGTAACTTGACAGTGCTCAGCTAAATTTTGCACACTCTTTGATGAAGGCAGGCTTTGATAAAAAAACACCCAAATATTATACAGATTATAGATCTATTACATATGTATTAATTTACACAAATAATTTCTGAAAAAAGTCAATTTTGCTTTGAAATTAAACCAGTTTAATAATTATTTCAATAATACATACTGATTGTGTGAAAATCCAATGCATGAAAATAAACTAACATGTGGGTTTATATCTTGTTTAGTGCATCAGTTGACCCTAATTTTTCCAGTTGCTTTTGTGTAGAACAATATACACTATAGACATAGGGGTAGCTGTTATTTACCCCCATTAGACAAGTGTGTGAAATTAAGTGTTTTATCGGGTTCCAGGGGCACCTTTTTTAATTTGCTCATGTAACCCCATAATTTTTAAAATTTTTGCAGTGGCGGGGACATTTTCGGCATGTCTGAGCTGATTTCGACCCTTATATACTAATTAACCCTATTTTCAAAAAAGTGCCCCTGGAACCCGATAAAAGATTTAATTTCACACATTTTGCTACCAAAACATGTCCACTAGCATAGATCTATAGGTCTTGGGTTTTTTTTTTAAGGTAAAAATTTCTAATTTTACAAATTTTACCCCAAAATGGCTTGAAACTGTCCGTCTTTAAAAAATCATCTTTAAAAAAAAAAAAAAAAGTATTCTTTAGTTACTGTGCTAAAAGATAAAAAAAGAGTTTTAATATATAAGACACATATTTAATGTTTTCAGGGGTCCATTATGACAACCTCCCAAGGGTCTCCTGGGGCCTCCAAGCAGCATTAACCTACAAGAGATGCACATAAATACTGATCCGTCTAGCATTTGGTCTACTGAGGCAACCTCACTTGTAAAACCACATTGCCATTAAGACCATTAGAGTGTGTACCAAATCAGGCAAAGGTGGTGTTAAAGGCTGTGTTCTACTGAATGTGTGCCCAAATACTGATAGAGTACCAAAGAAGTTATACAATTTTTTATATATTATATTTGTTGATTTGACAAAAAATTCAAACTTAATTTATTTCTTTTGTGTGCGAGCTACAGTGATCTGAACCTAGAGGCTTTTAAACCAGTGTTCCGCATGTACTGGGCCAGAGGAAATCCCCCCTCCAGATCTGCTCCTGCTGTCTGACACCAATTGGTTTTGCACCATGAACTAAGGATGTACCTGTATATGAACAAATGTACTTGTACTTGGATTCAAGTACTCTGATAAATACTTGGACTTGTATTTGAAATATTCTTATGTACTTGTACTTAAGTACATTGTGTTGGATTGACCCCCAAGCCTGCTGTCATGATGGCAAATGCCTGTGATGTCACATGGAACAAGCCTGCTCAATCAGAACACTTTTAGATCTCCTAGAGTTTTTTATGCCCATCCGTTTGTTAGAAGGGTCGATGGGATAAAGCGGTCAGAACTCTACCCCCTCCCCCCTCCCCATTAACCTAATGTATATGTTTCTATGTAAGTGAGACCTTGATTTACAGGAGAAATTATATTTAATGACAAATGAGCCATGAAACAATTATTTACAACAATCTTGAGAATTAAAAAAATATATATTATATATTTACAACTATTTCTGTGAGAGAAGTAAGCAAGTTTAATTAAGAAAATGTGATTGATATTATGTTTAATCATCAAAGAAGTCATAAGTGTCCAGATAAGGAACAGTAGGTATAGGGAGACCTAGGTATAACCAGAACACAAAGTAGGGACAGCTAGAGAGTGTGTATTGGGCAGAGCCCTGTGTTGGCTGCTGGGTCCGAGGTCTTCATCCGCAGTTTTGCCACCTTACCACAAGATTTTCAAGGGTTCATACGTTAACATCAGTGTAAAACAATAATGCAAAACAAACAAAAGTTTTTATTTCGTATAATACACATTAATTAATCACAATGCACTAGAGGCTTCATCAAAGCCACATATTGCCTTGTCAATAACTACTTTCATGTTGTCATTTAGAAGATGGTTGTCGTGAATTGCCTCGTCAAGAACTGCTCTCACTCATAAATTAGCTAATTGTTGTCATGATTTGTCTTGCAAACTTTTGTCGAGAATTGCCTTTTTAAAGAACTTCTTTCACTTTGTCATTAAGCAAACTGATATCTAGAATTTCCTTTTAAAAGAACTGCCTTCACTTTGTCATTTAGCAGGTTGTTGTCTAAATTGCCTTGTCAAGAACTGCTTTCATTGCCACAGCCCTGCTTTCAGAAACTTTGACATCATTCTTGACTAGTATAGACATTTCATGACCTCTCAATACCTAGACACAGGCTGCACCAAAGCTTGTGTAGAGCAGGTCCTCGTTGAATCAATTGCTGTCATTTCATTACAGTAACAATTCAATCTTGGCAGACCGAAGAACAGGAATATATACACACCTTGAAATGCATTTATTACAACAAAGGGATACCAAAAAATATCCATTCCTGTGATGTCTGGGAAAAGACCCAACAGCCATGTTATTCCCGAAAGTAAAAACAGAATAATGTACGTCCGAAACAATTTTCTTTGATTTGTGTGCAAAACTTCTTCAATGTTACTGATGGTAAAATACAAAGTTATTGCACAACGAAGAAATAAAACTGTGTTTATCAAAATGAGAAAAGAAACTGGGCAGACAAACGTGTATAATAATATGTATTTTTGTGTATTTGATATCCAACAATGATAGTTGTCACCATACTGGAACCACGATGTTTCTAATATATCAAGGCACAAGCATGGTATTACCACAATAAGAGGGATCGACCAAGCGTATGCCATGTAGAAGTGCATACCATTGTTTATGTGATGTTGTGATTGGTGAAATGTAACATCAGTGATTGTTTTATGCATCCTGTAAGCCACACAATTCAACCATGTGAAGGTTGACAGCCAAAGATAATGCAGCGTTAGAGCAACTACTTTACACACAATACGGTACTGTGTAAAATCATCATTGCATTGAAGTAAGACTTGTGCAATAGCTAAACTTGTAATGTAATTCATCATCATTTTGCCTGGGACTGTTCGAAGATTTTTTTTCCATGCATAAATTCCAAAAGTGGCAGCCAAGGAAGTAACAGATAAACAAGTCCCTGATAAGGTTAGCAAACTTAATGGTGATATAGCTTGACTATCAAAGTGGCAAATGACAGCTCTTCCATCATCCACAGTAGCAAACTGGGACTTATTCAAAACCTTTCCTGATTTGTGGACAACCAATGAATCATTCATGATATCATAGTCCTCCTTTGAAATGATTAATTTTGGGCAAATTTGAATGTCACGGTAACATACAGAAAAATCCCCAACTATTCGTTGTTGACAAGATGCATGGATTCTCCAGTTTACCTCCACTGGGCTGAACATGAAACCTTTTATTTCATCAATAAACATTGGGTAACTTGCTGTCGGCAGTTGTTTGATAGGGATTTCATGGATTAGCCCGTGAGCTTTCATGCAGTTGTTTTTAAACCCTTCAAAATTGTCCTGTTTATATTGAATGTCTGCAGACTGGTACATACTGTTGCATTTGACAACTTGAGATAAATATTTGAATATCTTTAAATGAGATACGTGCAGCAAGTTTGAGATTGAACATGGCTGCTCTGTTGTATTCACAGGCATTTGTTTAATCCATACATCTTCTTCATGCCATGACAAGTATTCTGTAGTACAGTTTAAATCAGACTCCTGTGATGTAAGATTAGAGATTACCATACCTTGTCTGGATGTCTTTGGCATATACCATACTTCGCTTTCATTGCCATCTAAGCGAAAGCATTTCTTACCAACCCAAAATTCAAGAGGGCGACATAAGCTTGTCTTTAATATGCTGTTACAGCTCCGCTCTCCATTTCCACATATAGCAGTTCTAGCATGGTTTAGTATAGCTTTGGGAGTGTTATCAAAATTCATCAATATGGTGAACCTTTCAAACACAGATGTCTTAGAGATATGACTTAAGTCCTTAAGGCAATGTTTCGTATGACTGGAGCGTGCGCACAGTTCATTCTTAAAAATCTTATTTCCCATGTGAATCAATGAGGCATATGCCATACACATAGCCTCAGCAATCATTTCTTTTCCAGACAAAGTTGATATGTTAGACTTATACTCCGTTTCTGGAATGCAAGAGTTCATGCGAAAAGCCTTGCTTGTAATATTCTCCTCAAAACTAAATACAATCTTGTAAATTCTCTGACAAATCTTCTCAAGCATTGAAAAAAAAACCTCTGTTCTGTCAACACTTAGGCTATTACGTAGATCTGGAATATCAATATTTGGACATATATACTCATAATTAAATGGGTAAAGTTCAGCTGAATCAACTCTATTGCAAACAGCACAGTGGTAATTATAAAAAAATTTAACAGATTTATCGCGAATTTGAGCAACTAACACTTTTCCACCAGTTCTACAAAGTTCTGCTTCTCGGTTTTCGACAAAGGATATGTTGCTGGCACTACATTTAGTTATTACTCTCATATATGTATTCGTTGAAATTAACACACATTCCTCATTTGCAGCAAGTTCAAGTCTTTTACGTGTTTGAAATGTTCCAAGTGCAAATTGAATCATAAAATCAGCGACATTAGGAGGTTTACGTGTCACTGGTTTTGTTTCAGTCTTCAAAAACTTGCCCTTCTGTAGAAGCTTCGAGCAAAATCTAATAAAATCAAAACAACAATCACCAGCTTCAATGCAGAACTTGTCACAAAAACATGACAAACTATGTCCTTGTCCCAACAGATCCATGTGTGGTTCAACAGGTCCACATTTATTCCTGCAACTCATGTAATTACAATATGACCAAGTCAGGTTGAACCTCCGAGATGTCATCATTTTCACGACAATGGTGCCATTTCTGTCAATATCCATGTCTTTATAATACTTCTGAATAAACGGTGAAGCTAAATGAAAAAGTTTATTAAAATGATAGTACATAAAGAGGCCGCCAAGTATCATCAATATTACACAGTATTATTAGATAGATATATAGATATAAATTTATTAGCCCTTTAATTTAACATTGGGATTTTCTTCAGCAGAGAAGCATCAGATTTCTCCAGAAGAATGTTAGGGAATGTTATTTAACCAGATTACACTATATCAATGTTCAGTGTTGCGAGTAACGCATTAGTAACGTAATGTGTTATGTAATTTTATTACTTTTTAGGGTAACTAAGTAATATAACTCATAATGACAAATGCTAATAAAACTAAATAAAATGAAGCACAGTACAAAATGCAAAATAACGATCAGTCGGTAATCCAGACTCTGTATGGTTTGTTGAAAGCTGTAAGACCATAATGGTTTACCACTGAAAAGTAAATAAAATACACTGTCACGTACATTTAACAAAAATTATTCTGTACTTTGATAACAACCTATATGATTCGTTCATTAATCAAAGGATGAGTGACCTACAGCATTAGCTTTAGATCATTGAATCAATTGCAGGGATGACTAATGGTGATCAAAATATATTTATAAACCACACTTTATTTGTGGCATGTTTGTACAACCACTAAAATATTACTAAGTTACCTGATGCCCCAAAACAATACACCCTTTTCTTGCTGCAGCCATGTTGGCATTTTTGCCTCATTGACCTCATTTTGATCACGTCATATATTATGACATCATTACTTCTTCATTGTTTCTGCACTCTATGACCTCACTATGGCCATTGTCTACTGATGACATCACATTACTATATCTGAGTGCAAAGAAAGGTCAATGCTGCAAAAATGCCACATGGCCGCCATGTGTAAAGGGTGTATATGTAGTGTAACTAGACAATAAGTTACTAGTTACTTAGACCAAGTTACTATCACAACACTGCCAGTGTTACAGGAGGGTGGGTGAGTGATTAGGGCTTTACGTCCTGTATTTCTGCACCGAGAACCCTGAATGGATACGGATCTGTAGTAAGTCTTCATCATCAGAGCTAGAATTTGCTTCACTCAGCTGTTCTTGATCTACAGGGCTTGGACTTACCTGAGGTAATTCAGGATCACCAGCTAAAGCATAATCTGGTGCCATTTCAACATTTGGGAGGGAAGGCCTCAACAGTAGTAGCAGCTACATTCCCATGTGTGGATGGAGTTGATGCACTTGGAGATACTAAAGTAACATTGGTACTTTGACTTGGTTCACTAGAGTTTACCTTTTAACACTTGTATTGAGAGTCCAGCTGGACGTAGATGGTGGTTGGGTGATTAGGGCTTTACGTCGTATTTCTGCATCTGATGGGCTAATTATGACAGGCTGGGACCCTGGCAATGAGATGAAGGATGAAACAGCCATCCAACTTAGGCTCGACCGGGAATCGAACCCGGGACCCAGCGGTTGGAAGCCCAGAGTGCTACCTCTGAGCTAGGCCCCTGCCTGGACGTAAATGGTAATGATCCAACTGCGGCATATGGTACTGGACCCATAGACTGCTCTGCTAATCTGCGGCATGGGAAAGGTCATCACTTGGGTTGTCTCAAGTCATTAAACTTTTTTCTCAAGTGTCCATCTTGGGCAACAACGGTCAATGGCCGAGTGGACTTGTGCACATACTGCAATTTTTATGATTGTCCTTCATTGGCTGCTTGATAAAAAGGAACCCTGATCATAATTGGCGGGTGCACTCAGTTTCCCCAACAAGATCTTGTAATGTAGTACAAATTGCAATCGGTGATAAATATTTCAGTTTGTTATCCAAGCCATTAAATATTTAAGTACTGGGGCTATGAACATGGTCGAAGTAAGCATGCCAGGTGGTAAGATTCAGTCGTAGCAGAGTGAACCCTTTTCTGTGTCGGTGAACTTCCAGTAGTCAATTTGTGGACTTCAGCCTGGTCTTCTGCTGAGGGACCCACACTTTGTTTACCCAGGTGATGTGCTGGTTTGTTCAATTCTTACCAATCACTATCATGAGTATTCCCCTGTATGGTACACACCCTCCTGTGAAGCATGAGAGGCTTGTGTGATGTACATTGCCCTGTGTTAGCTACTGGGGAGGACCAGGACCTTTGAAGGCCCAAATTATTTTTTAATTTTTTTTGGAAAACATAACAGATACATGTCACTGTGACTATCAAAAAGGCCATATAGAGTATTAATATACGAATGGTTGTTAGGGTTAGGGCATTAGTGTTAAAGTTATGCTCTGGAACTAAAAGTGTACCACGGACCACCAGCCTATCTGACGGATAATGAATAGTGTCTGTGTGATATATGGGACTTGGTGAGGGTCTTGCTGCAGTGCAGTCTATGTTTATTAATGATCAAACATTAAGTATTATTTGTGACAGTGTACATGTGTGGATGTGCTTTTTCAACCACTTATTTCAATATGTCAGCACTATGGTTTGGTAGAGTATATGATCTCAGCCAGAGGAAGACAAAGGAAACAATCGGACAGGAATATTGTTACATAAAAATTTATAAAAGACAGGACTGACGAGAATTTAGATATCAAGCGAGAAAATTTAAAAAAGATGAGGATTTTAAAAAGATTGTCAATACCAAGTCAGAAAAGACATAGCTGAATCAACATGAAATTCTACTCACCATCACTATCAACAGGTGCTTGAAAGTGATAAAGAATTAACAAAATCCTGATAAGACTGGTTTGACGTAATATAAACATCGTGGATTTTGCAGCGAAAGCGGAGTCCTAGTGAAATCTGCGCTTTGAATTTTGGTTATGTTGTCTGTTAGGTTGCTCATCATTTCATTCAATCATGCTCAAAATTGAATTATTAAAATGATTTTTAATTCGAGTTAAATACCAGTACATGTAATCTCATTTTGTGTAAACCTATACATGCACCATTAGGTTACCAAATTCAATTGTCAATATAACTATATTAAGATACACATTAAAAATTACAACAATACAGCACCACTTAGGAAGTAACAGATAAAAAGTATGCTTTTTGCGATAGCATGATAGCCAAATTCAAAAACATTTTTCATGCAGGGTGTCACCGGCATATAATAAATTTTAATGTAACATTGCAATACACACATAACCTTCTATAATATTACCAATTCCTGCTAATATAAACTGAATGCTCTGAAGACTGAAAAATTTAAATTATGCTGAATATGGGGAAGGATTCAAAAGAGAAATATTATATTCATTAAAAAAGTTTCAACTACAAACGGTTTCCATCAATAAATATCATATTACGTAAAATGTAAAGTAGATTGCTGAGTTGAAGATGAGGGAGAGAGGGGGAATCCACACCATGTCATGCATTTACCACATAGGTGGGGATTATTACTTGCTCCAGCACTGATTGATTTATTATTTTATTATTTCTTTATTGATATGTGCCCATATTAGGCGCCAAGCCAAAAAGGGACTTACAAGTTTAGTAACATATAAAACAATTTAAGTCTTATGATATGAACCTAGTGAACTTCTCGAATGATAGGCATGAGCCAAATGACACCAATCTTCATAATACGTATCATCTTTATTTCGTACCCAGTGGCACACAGAAAATTGGAAATATTTGAACAATATTAAAACTTATTTACACATGATTTATATTTATATTTACACATGTCTGTAAAACTTGGTAGTAATCCCATCAATATCTGTACATCGGATGTCAGCAAATAATCCGTGACCTAGATGTTCTACTGAGCTCATGCTTGTCAGTTCTGCATCACCCATTTTGATTTTACTTGTGAAATTTCCATGCCTTTGAAATATTATGAATTAACTTTTACATCCATTAAAAGCCAAATGATATTCCTTTGAGTATCTTTGACTTCAATCATTTTTTCTAATCCAAGCTTTGTAGGGGACATAAGAACTAAGTCATCTGCATATGCCATACATCCCACAATATGAGGCCCTAAGTGACAACCATAACCAGTATCTCTCAGCTTGCATATTTATAAGTACATCCAGGTACACACCAAATAGAAGGGGAGAAATTACACCTAGGTCTCACCCCATTAGACACAGTAAAATGTTCAGAGTAACAACCATTCCACTTAATCCGAATTCTAATAGTTCCCTGTATTGTAATAATATCGAATTTAACACTCTTGTATCGACCAAAGAGGCCAATCAACACTTTAGTATCTTGAACACAAATGCCAGAAGTCTTCCCTGCCATATTAATGATTTCCACATCATCCTAGAAACTATGTGTGAGGTGTCAAATTTTAAGTTTGATATCACTACATTCTACATTTTGACACCAACATTGTGTCTCTTAATAATCACACTCCATTTTTCAAGCACAACGTGCATAACATGAGGGTTGGGGTCAATGCATTTTTTATCAGAGAAGGCTAGTCATAAAATGTCCGCACAGACCTTTGTATCCCTGTAGATCTCAGAAACAAATTAGTCCTTATGATATCTCTAATGGCTTTAATAGGTTCCTGTCAAAATCCTACTCACCCAACAAACATATCATATTAGATTCACAAAATGTGTTATATTTGTGGTATTTATTAAATGCTTACTAAGATATTGGCTCGACTTCCAATGACAGATGAAATGTTGATGAGACACTGTTTCACCCACATTAGTCCAGTAGAATCATTGGTGAACGGTAACACGGAGTATAGCAGCTATTTTTTGGTTGATATTGGGTAATTAGATGGTGCTGATTCCAAATCTGATGGATGCCACTTTGGCATCCTTGAGCATTTTTAGATATTCAGTTGCCATGGTAACAAGAATCCTTTTTTCAATATTCAACAGAAAATGTGATTTAGCAAGATTGCTATAATCCATAGCTACAACTAATGTTATAAAATCAATAGCCAGGGATATAGGATTGTAAATACTGAAAAGACATTGGAGGTCAAAGGTCAAGGACACTGATGGAATCATACCAAATATGGATATTACTCCAATTTTCTGTCATTTCAAAGAGAACTTATGTCACAGTATTCAACATGTGTCAGAAAACCACACAAATGGCATATCATATGAAAGCTTATGAAGAGTACTTTCTGATGACACTTTGTTTTTGTTATCCATGGCAACCAAAATGCTGTTATAGCTACCTAGTTACCAATGTATATTGCATTGAGGGCAGTGACATTTACCAGAAAAAAACAAATTACTTTCCCATATTGTAAAATATTTTGTTCCAAATTAAAATTTTGAACAGTATTATGTTAATGACTTAATACAGGGTAATGATCTAGGTGTCAAAGGTCAAGGTCCCCTATGGAATTATGCCAAATAAGGAAATTATGCCATCTTTCTGTCAATTCAATGATATGTAACATCAAAACGTTCACCATGTAACAGAAAACCACACAAATGGCATATCATATGAAAGATTATGAGGAGTACTTTCTGATGACACTTTGTTTTTGGTATCCATGACAACCAAAATGTTGTTTTGGCTGCCTAGTTACCAATGAGGGAAATGACATCTACCAGAAAAGTCAAATAACTTTACCCATTTGTAAAAGATTTTGTTCTAAGTGAAAATGCTGAACAGTATTATGTTAATGACTTTAACCAGGGTAATGGCCTAGGTGTCAAAGGTCAAGGTCCTCAATGGAATTATGCCAAATATGGAAATTATGCCATCTTTCTGTCAGTTCAATGATATGTTACATCAAAATGTTCACCATGTAACAGAAAACCACACAAATGGCATCGAACCCGGGACCCAGCGGTTAGCGCCACAACTGTAAGCTCCCCAAGGGAGTTGAGGAAGGCCCAGAGAGAACAGAGCCTGCCAACCGAAGGTATTGTGCTAAGTCGACTGAGAGCCATATGTAATTAAATGTAATTTAATGTTATTGGGTTTCATGTCTGCTGTCCTCAACAAGCTCAGCCGACATCATAATTACACTCTTGGCAGGACTGTTCTAACTTGAGCCTTTCTCAACTCCCTGGGGAGTATACATCCATGGTACAGCCTTTGGTCAAGCACTCTTCAATTGCCATCACTGCCTACAGCCAAGTACCAATTTACACCTTGGTGGCGTGAAGCAGTGGTTCAAGGAGATTCTACTCAGTTCCTCCATGCCGTGGCTGGGTTTGAACCAACAACCATGCATGTACGAGTCCAGCACCATATCAAGTGGGCCACGGCACCCACCATTTTACATTGACAGGCTGATAGCAGACTACGAACCCCAAACTTTACCTTTTTGACAACTATATGGGGTTGGTGTTCTTTTTTGTTATTTCCATTGGTCAAGATATTTGACAACTGATGTTGTATTAAAAGACAACTGTTCATGAAGTAAGCGTTTTGTGACAATTTAATGAGATGAATTTAAAAGTCAGTCTGCCAATGTAAACATTAATGCACTTGATCAAATATTTCGTCAAGATGAATCTACATTATTGTGTGATTGTGGTCAAGTGGTCTTAATTTTGGGGGAGAGGGCACTAACTCTTAGAGTGTCCCTCCTGCTCTGTTGTCCTAACTGATATTTTAATTTGTTATATAAGTTTATACCTTTTACAATAGAGCAAATAAAGAGTCTTGAGTCTTAATTTGTAAACCATCAGTATGTACCTGTCAAAATTGTTTGTTTTCAGGAATTGTCCTGTTGTCGTTCGGCAGACTGTTGTCTAGAATTGGCTTGTTGAGAACTACTTTCACTTTGTCAATTAACTGATTGTCGCCATTGGTTTTTATTCCGGAACTGTCCTGCTGTCCGGAACTTTGTGATGCATGTCCTCTTGGTGTCTCTTCAATACCTAGACAAAGGCCGCACCCAAGCTCGTGTTGAGCTAGTCCTCGTTGAATCAATCACTGCCATTTCATTACAGTAACAATTCCATCATGGCAGACCGAAGAACAGGAATATATACACGCCTTGAAATGCATTTATTACAACAAAGGGATACCAAAAAATATTCATTATTATGATGTCTGGGAAAAGACCCAACAGCCATGTTATTCCCGAAAGTAAAAACAGAATAATGTACGTCCGAAATAATTGTCTTTGATTTGTGTGCAAAACTTCTTCAATGTTACTGATGGTAATTGCACTTCGAAAAAATAAAATTGTGTTTTTTAAAATGAGAAAAGAAACTGGGCAGACAAACGTGTATAATAATATGTATTTGTGTGTATTTGATATCCAACAATGATAGTTGTCACCATACTGGAATCAGATGTTTCTAATATATCAAGGTATAAGCATGGTATTACCACAATAAGAGGGATCAACCAAGCGTATGTCATGTAGAAGTGCATACCATTGTTTATGTGATGTTGTGATTGGTGAAATGTAACATCAGTAGTGAATGTTTTATGCATCCTGTAAGCCACACAATTCAACCATGTGAAGGTTGACAGCCAAAGATAATGCAGTGTTAGAGCAACTACTTTACACACAATAAGTGATTAGTCAATAAGTTTGACTAAATAGCAATTAGGTTTCAACAGACTGAGTTGTAACTTGACAGTGCTCAGCTAAATTTTGCACACTCTTTGATGAAGGCAGGCTTTGATAAAAAAACACCCAAATATTATACAGATTATAGATTTATTACATATGTATTAATTTACACAAATAATTTCTGAAAAAAGTCAATTTTGCTTTGAAATTAAACCAGTTTAATAATTATTTCAATAATACATACTGATTGTGTGAAAATCCAATGCATGAAAATAAACTAACATGTGGGTTTATATCTTGTTTAGTGCATCAGTTGACCCTAATTTTTCCAGTTGCTTTTGTGTAGAACAATATACACTATAGACATAGGGGTAGCTGTTATTTACCCCCATTAGACAAGTGTGTGAAATTAAGTGTTTTATCGGGTTCCAGGGGCACCTTTTTTAATTTGCTCATGTAACCCCATAATTTTTAAAATTTTTGCAGTGGCGGGGACATTTTCGGCATGTCTGAGCTGATTTCGACCCTTATATACTAATTAACCCTATTTTCAAAAAAGTGCCCCTGGAACCCGATAAAAGATTTAATTTCACACATTTTGCTACCAAAACATGTCCACTAGCATAGATCTATAGGTCTTGGGTTTTTTTTTTAAGGTAAAAATTTCTAATTTTACAAATTTTACCCCAAAATGGCTTAAAGCTTTCCGTCTTTAAAAAATCATCTTTAAAAAAAGTATTCTTTAGTTACTGTGCTAAAAGATAAAAAAGAGTTTTAATATATAAGACACATATTTAATGTTTTCAGGGGTCCATTATGACAACCTCCCAAGGGTCTCCTGGGGCCTCCAAGCAGCATTAACCTACAAGAGATGCACATAAATACTGATCCGTCTAGCATTTGGTCTACTGAGGCAACCTCACTTGTAAAACCACATTGCCATTAAGACCATTAGAGTGTGTACCAAATCAGGCAAAGGTGGTGTTAAAGGCTGTGTTCTATTGAATGTGTGCCCAAATACTGATAGAGTACCAAAGAAGTTATACAATTTTTTATATATTATATTTGTTGATTTGACAAAAAATTCAAACTTAATTTATTTCTTTTGTGTGCGAGCTACAGTGATCTGAACCTAGAGGCTTTTAAACCAGTGTTCCGCATGTACTGGGCCAGAGGAAATCCCCCCTCCAGATCTGCTCCTGCTGTCTGACACCAATTGGTTTTGCACCATGAACTAAGGATGTACCTGTATATGAACAAATGTACTTGTACTTGGATTCAAGTACTCTGATAAATACTTGGACTTGTATTTGAAATATTCTTATGTACTTGTACTTAAGTACATTGTGTTGGATTGACCCCCAAGCCTGCTGTCATGATGGCAAATGCCTGTGATGTCACATGGAACAAGCCTGCTCAATCAGAACACTTTTAGATCTCCTAGAGTTTTTTATGCCCATCCGTTTGTTAGAAGGGTCGATGGGATAAAGCGGTCAGAACTCTACCCCCTCCCCCCTCCCCATTTACCTAATGTATATGTTTCTATGTAAGTGAGACCTTGATTTACAGGAGAAATTATATTTAATGACAAATGAGCCATGAAACAATTATTTACAACAATCTTGAGAATTAAAAAAATATATATTATATATTTACAACTATTTCTGTGAGAGAAGTAAGCAAGTTTAATTAAGAAAATGTGATTGATATTATGTTTAATCATCAAAGAAGTCATAAGTGTCCAGATAAGGAACAGTAGGTATAGGGAGACCTTGGTTTTGGGAGAGCTAGACAGGTATAAACAGAACACAAAGTAGGGACAGCTAGAGAGTGTATTGGGCAGAGCCCTGTGTTGGCTTCTGGGTCCGAGGTCTTCATCCGCAGTTTTGCCACCTTACCACTTTCAAGGGCTCATACGTTAACATCAGTGTAAAACAAAAATGCAACAAACAAAACTGTTTTTATTTCGTATAATACACATTAGTTAATCACAGTTCACTAGAGGCGTCATCAAAGCCACATATTGCCTTGTCAATAACTACCTTCATGTTGTCATTTAGAAGATGGTTGTCGTGAATTGCCTCGTCAAGAACTGCTCTCACTCATAAATTAGCTAATTGTTGTCATGATTTGTCTTGCAAACTTTTGTCGAGAATTGCCTTTTTAAAGAACTTCTTTCACTTTGTCATTAAGCAAACTGATATCTAGAATTTCCTTTTAAAAGAACTGTCTTCACTTTGTCATTTAGCAGGTTGTTGTCACGAATTGCCTTGTCAAGAACTGCTTTCATTGCCACAGCCCTGCTGTCAGAAACTTTGACATCATTCTTGACTAGTATAGACATTTCATGACCTCTCAATACCTAGACACAGGCCGCACCAAAGCTTGTGTAGAGCAGGTCCTCGTTGAATCAATTGCTGTCATTTCATTACAGTAACAATTCAATCTTGGCAGACCGAAGAACAGGAATATATACACACCTTGAAATGCATTTATTACAACAAAGGGATACCAAAAAATATCCATTCCTGTGATGTCTGGGAAAAGACCCAACAGCCATGTTATTCCCGAAAGTAAAAACAGAATAATGTACGTCCGAAACAATTTTCTTTGATTTGTGTGCAAAACTTCTTCAATGTTACTGATGGTAAAATACAAAGTTATTGCACAACGAAGAAATAAAACTGTGTTTATCAAAATGAGAAAAGAAACTGGGCAGACAAACGTGTATAATAATATGTATTTTTGTGTATTTGATATCCAACAATGATAGTTGTCACCATACTGGAACCACGATGTTTCTAATATATCAAGGCACAAGCATGGTATTACCACAATAAGAGGGATCAACCAAGCGTATGCCATGTAGAAGTGCATACCATTGTTTATGTGATGTTGTGATTGGTGAAATGTAAAATCAGTGAATGTTTTATGCATCCTGTAAGCCACACAATTCAACCATGTGAAGGTTGACAGCCAAAGATAATGCAGCGTTAGAGCAACTACTTTACACACAATACGGTACTGTGTAAAATCATCATTACATTGAAGTAAGACTTGTGCAATAGCTAAACTTGTAATGTAATTCATCATCATTTTGCCTGGGACTGTTCGAAGATTTTTTTTCCATGCATAAATTCCAAAAGTGGCAGCCAAGGAAGTAACAGATAAACAAGTCCCTGATAAGGTTAGCAAACTTAATGGTGATATAGCTTGACTATCAAAGTGGCAAATGACAGCTCTTCCATCATCCAAAGTAGCAAACTGGGACTTATTCAAAACCTTTCCTGATTTGTGGACAACCAATGAATCATTCATGATATCATAGTCCTCCTTTGAAATGATTAATTTTGGGCAAATTTGAATGTCACGGTAACATACAGAAAAATCCCCAACTATTCGTTGTTGACAAGATGCATGGATTCTCCAGTTTACCTCCACTGGGCTGAACATGAAACCTTTTATTTCATCAATAAACATTGGGTAACTTGCTGTCGGCAGTTGTTTGATAGGGATTTCATGGATTAGCCCGTGAGCTTTCATGCAGTTGTTTTTAAACCCTTCAAAATTGTCCTGTTTATATTGAATGTCTGCAGACTGGTACATACTGTTGCATTTGACAACTTGAGATAAATATTTGAATATCTTTAAATGAGATACGTCTAGCAAGTTTGAGATTGAACATGGCTGCTCTGTTGTATTCACAGGCATTTGTTTAATCCATACATCTTCTTCATGCCATGACAAGTATTCTGTAGTACAGTTTAAATCAGACTCCTGTGATGTAAGATTAGAGATTACCATACCTTGTCTGGATGTCTTCGGCATATACCATACTTTGCTTTCATTGCCATCTAAGCGAAAGCATTTCTTACCAACCCAAAATTCAAGAGGGCGACATAAGCTTGTCTTTAATATGCTGTTACAGCTCCGCTCTCCATTTCCACATATAGCAGTTCTAGCATGGTTTAGTATAGCTTTGGGAGTGTTATCAAAATTCATCAATATGGTGAACCTTTCAAACACAGATGTCTTAGAGATATGACTTAAGTCCTTAAGGCAATGTTTCGTATGACTGGAGCGTGCGCACAGTTCATTCTTAAAAATCTTATTTCCCATGTGAATCAATGAGGCATATGCCATACACATAGCCTCAGCAATCATTTCTTTTCCAGACAAAGTTGATATGTTAGACTTATACTCCGTTTCTGGAATGCAAGAGTTCATGCGAAAAGCCTTGCTTGTAATATTCTCCTCAAAACTAAATACAATCTTGTAAATTCTCTGACAAATCTTCTCAAGCATTGAAAAAAAAACCTCTGTTCTGTCAAGACTTAGGCTATTACGTAGATCTGGAATATCAGTATTTGGACATATATACTCATAATTAAATGGGTAAAGTTCAGCTGAATCAACTCTATTGCAAACAGCACAGTGGTAATTATAAAAAAATTTAACAGATTTTTCGCGAATTTGAGCAACTAACACTTTTCCACCAGTTCTACAAAGTTCTGCTTCTCGGTTTTCGACAAAGGATATGTTGTTGGCACTACATTTAGTTATTACTCTCATATATGTATTCGTTGAAATTAACACACATTCCTCATTTGCAGCAAGTTCAAGTCTTTTACGTGTTTGAAATGTTCCAAGTGCAAATTGAATCATAAAATCAGCGACATTAGGAGGTTTACGTGTCACTGGTTTTGTTTCAGTCTTCAAAAACTTGCCCTTCTGTAGAAGCTTCGAGCAAAATCTAATAAAATCAAAACAACAATCACCAGCTTCAATGCAGAACTTGTCACAAAAACATGACAAACTATGTCCTTGTCCCAACAGATCCATGTGTGGTTCAACAGGTCCACATTTATTCCTGCAACTCATGTAATTACAATATGACCAAGTCAGGTTGAACCTCCGAGATGTCATCATTTTCACGACAATGGTGCCATTTCTGTCAATATCCATGTCTTTATAATACTTCTGAATAAACCGTGAAGCTAAATGAAAAAGTTTATTAAAATGATAGTACATAAAGAGGCTGCCAAGTACCATCAATATTACACAGTATTATTAGATAGATATATAGATATAAATTTATTAGCCCTTTAATTTAACATTGGGATTTTCTTCAGCAGAGAAGCATCAGATTTCTCCAGAAGAATGTTAGGGAATGTTATTTAACCAGATTACACTATATCAATGTTCAGTGTTGCGAGTAACGCATTAGTAACGTAATGTGTTATGTAATTTTATTACTTTTTAGGGTAACTAAGTAATATAACTCATAATGACAAATGCTAATAAAACTAAATAAAATGAAGCACAGTACAAAATGCAAAATAACGATCAGTCGGTAATCCACACTCTGTATGGTTTGTTGAAAGCTGTAAGACCATAATGGTTTACCACTGGAAAGTAAATAAAATACACTGTCACGTACATTTAACAAAAATTATTCTGTACTTTGATAACATCCTATATGATTCGTTCATTAATCAAAGGATGAGTGACCTACAGCATTAGCTTTATATCATTGAATCAATTGCAGGGATGACTAAAGCCCCGTTCCCACATAGCCGAGTTTCTCGTAGTCAACTCGTAGTATTACGTAACACGCCTCTCGGGCCCAATTCGTACTAAACTCTGCGATTACTCCTCGCACTCGAGAGATGTTCGGCGAGAAACTCCTCTGACTCGTAGCGAACTCGTGAGATTTGGAGCCGAGAATGCCGAGTATCCCGAGTATGCCGCGCTGCACGGCACACTCGGCGAATTATCCAGGAGTCCAAAAACTCGGCCATGACTCGCCGAGTTACTCCTCGAACTCGCCGAGTTACTCCTCGAACTCGCCGAGTTACTCCTTGAACTCGGCGAGTTACTCGGCGCTAATTTCACTCGTATTACACTCGGGGGGGATGTTCAGGAGTGCGAGGAGTAACTCGGCGAGTTGTAGGAGTAACTCACCGAGTTGTAGGAGTAACTCGCCGAGTAACTCGTCGAGTTCTACCTTTAGTACATGCATCATCAGCGTAGGGGGTCGTATATAATATAAAAGGCCGCTGCTCCTATAATATTAGTCCGATTTTCGTCAAATAAAGATTGTTTTGTAGTATAATTCATAGTGACTCCATAGGTATTTTCGGATTGACAATAGACCAAATATTAAGCGAGATATTTGTCTGAGAAGGCGGTTGTCTGGCGGCGGCTGCTGCTCCATTTATATTATTCCGATTTTCGTCAAATAAATATTGTTTTGTAGTAAAATTCATAGTGACTCCATAGGTATTTTCGGATTGAAAATAGACCAAATATTAAGCGAGATATTCGTCTGAGAATGTAGCTAGGTTGGCGGAGGCAAACAGTGGTGCTCTCGCAGACGTCCGCGCCCGGACTGTATCAATGCAGGTAAGGCTGAGCGCTACTTCAAAAGGCTGCTGCTCCCCTAATATTAGTCTGATTATCATCAAATAAGACTGCATTTTAGTATAGTTCACACTGATTCCATACGTGTTTTCGGATCGAAAATATACCAAATATTAAGCGAGATATTCGTCTGAGAAGGCGGTTGTCTGGCGGCGGCTGCTGCTCCATTTATATTATTCCGATTTTCGTAAAATAATATTGAATTATAGTCGAGTTCATACTTATTCCACACAGATTTTCAGATTGAAAATAGACCAAATATTAAGCGAGATATTCGTCTGAGAAGGCAGGTAATATTGATATTGTAATTAGTATTTGTGATTTGATCTGTGATTTTATTTGCTATATTTAATTTACTTATACTGGTGCTCCCTGAAGCGTCCGCGCCCAGACTGTATTAATGCAGAAAGCAGAGCGCTTCTTTAAAAAGCTACTGCTCCCTTAATATTAGTCTGATTTTCGTCAAATAAAGATTGTTTTGTAGTATAATTCATAGTGACTCCATAGGTTTTTTCGGATCGAAAAAAGACCAAATATTAAGCGAGATATGCATCTGAGAATGCAGGTAGGCTGGCGTCGGCCTATCATTCGATGGGTGACTCGTCGCTGTCGTAGCTACCTTGCTTCACCCGGCGAGTCACTCCTACAACTCGGCGAGTCACCCGCCGAGTCACCCGCCGAGTCACCCGCCGAGTCACCCGCCGAGTCACTTTTTCCGCCAGAATTCGTCGCCAACTCCTGGAATTTTGGCCGTTACGTAATACTACGAGTTGACTACGACAAACTCGGCTATGTGGGAACGGGGCTTAATGGTGATCAAAATATATTTATAAACCGCACTTTATTTGTGGCATGTTTGTACAACCACTAAAATATTACTAAGTTACCTGATGCCCCAAAACAATACACCCCTTTCTTGCTGCAGCCATGTTGGCATTTTTGCCTCATTGACCTCATTTTGATCACGTCATATATTATGACATCATTACTTCTTCATTGTTTCTGCACTCTATGACCTCACTATGGCCATTGTCTACTGATGACATCACATTACTATATCTGAGTGCAAAGAGAGGTCAATGCTGCAAAAATGCCACATGGCCGCCATGTGTAAAGGGTGTATATGTAGTGTAACTAGACAATAAGTTACTAGTTACTTAGACCAAGTTACTATCACAACACTGCCAGTGTTACAGGAGGGTGGGTGAGTGATTAGGGCTTTACGTCCTGTATTTCTGCACCTGCTGGGCTAATTAGGACAGGCAGAGACCATGGCCATGAGATGTAGGATGAAACAGCCATCCAACTTAGGCTCGACCGGGAATCGAACCCGGCACTCAGCGGTTGGAAGCCCAGAGCGCTACCTCTGATCTAGGCCCCTGCCCTCCAGTGTTACAGGAAATTTGTAAATAATATAACAGGCTTTGTTACTCAAATATCATAACCAAAAATTTACGTTTACATTGCCAGAAGAAATTTGATGCTGGAAAAAGTTATCCTAAATGTTCAACAGTTTCATTACCTGTTTGCTGGACTCAACCATGAAATATATATAAAATTGGTAAATTTTCAATATAAAGGTTTTCTTGAAGGAAAGTTCTTGGAAATTAGAAAACTTTTCTTTATGAGGAAATATTTCTTGCTTTCTAAGTATCATTATTATTGTAACACAGGGAATTTACCTGAAATGAGCAACATTTTCCGGTTACTAAGTAAGTTTGCTTTCTTATCTATGATGATTTTATTGCTCAGAAAGCTCATTCCATATATTTGATAACTGAATGCACTAAATCCATGCACAGCCAAATCATTGAACAAAATATGTAATTTTTTATTTTTAAGTAAAAAAAAAATTAGTGTTTGTATCAATTGAGTTTTTAACCACTAAGGTCAATAGGTTTGCTTTGCTCTTAAAAGAATATGCCAAGAAAACAACATAAGAATGAAAAATGGATGAAATAGATGTCAAAATGAAATTTGAAAATACAATAATTTAGATATGATATTAACAAAAGTTTAATCCATGTAGCGAAAATGTAAATAGTCTTTAGTATGAAGGTTTGAAAATGTAAGAATTTTCCCTTATTTTTAATTTTCTCTGTTAATTACTCCCATGAGACCCCCAAAAGGCACCACTACACTATTCTAGATATATTATAACTAAGTCTGAGTTCTGCTGCGAAATAAAAAAATTCATATTTTGTAAAGATGTATAGGCATATAGGGTATAGGGTCGTTGAAGTTAACGATGTTTTAACCTATTTAGGTCATTAATGACTGACTATTTGTAATGGATATATAAGTATGGCTAGCTAGTGTACAGGAGAATAATAGGTTGAGAGAAAGAGAACATCATAAGTCTGTACCTCTGAATGAGGAAGTTTTCTCCATAGTTTTTAAAGCAACTGAAAGCATGTCTTCTAGGACAAGTGTCAATAGTGCAAGATATTGTTCCTTACTTAACATATGAGGCTCAATAATCCGTCTCAAATCTGTGGCATACAGCATTTTAGATCTGGCTGACAGCATTTGACATGCACTTATCTAGTTATGATCAGCAAGCAGCTTTAGGGTAATATCCAGGCCGTGTTCCAGCACATCACAAACTCATAAGCACCAGTAGGCCGAGAACCCTGAATGGATACGGATCTGTAGTAAAGTCTTCATCATCAGAGCTAGAATTTCCTTCACTCAGCTGTTCTTGATCTACAGGGCTTGGACTTACCTGAGGTAATTCAGGATCACCAGCTAAAGCATAATCTGGTGCCATTTCAACATTTGGGAGGGAAGGCCTCAACAGTAGTAGCAGCTACATTCCCATGTGTGGATGGAGTTGATGCACTAGAAGATACTAAAGTAGTAACATTGGTACTTTGACTTGGTTCACTTGAGTTTACCTTTTAACACTTGTATTGAGAGTCCAGCTGGACGTAGATGGTGGGTGGGTGATTAGGGCTTTACATCCTGTATTTCTGTATCTGATGGGCTAATAAGGCCAGGCAGGGATCATGGCAATGAGATGAAGGATGAAACAGCCATCCAACTTAGGCTCGACCGGGAATCGAACCCGGGACCCAGCGGTTGGAAGCCCAGAGTGGTACCTCTGAGCTAGGCCCCTGCCTGGACGTAAATGGTAATGATCCAACTGCGGCATATGGTACTGGACCCATAGACTGCTCTGCTAATCTGCGGCATGGGAAAGGTCATCACTTGGGTTGTCTCAAGTCATTAAACTTTTTTCTCAAGTGTCCATCTTGGGCAACAACGGTCAAAGGCCGAGTGGACTTGTGCACATACTGCAATTTTTATGATTGTCCTTCATTGGCTGCTTGATAAAAAGGAACCCTGATCATAATTGGCGGGTGCACTCAGTTTCCCCAACAAGATCTTGTAATGTAGTACAAATTGCAATCGGTGATAAATATTTCAGTTTGTTATCCAAGCCATTAAATATTTAAGTACTGGGGCTATGAACATGGTCGAAGTAAGCATGCCAGGTGGTAAGATTCAGTCGTAGCAGAGTGAACCCTTTTCTGTGTCGGTGAACTTCCAGTAGTCAATTTGTGGACTTCAGCCTGGTCTTCTGCTGAGGGACCCACACTTTGTTTACCCAGGTGATGTGCTGGTTTGTTCAATTCTTACCAATCACTATCATGAGTATTCCCCTGTATGGTACACACCCTCCTGTGAAGCATGAGAGGCTTGTGTGATGTACATTGCCCTGTGTTAGCTACTGGGGAGGACCAGGACCTTTGAAGGCCCAAATTATTTTTTAATTTTTTTTGGAAAACATAACAGATACATGTCACTGTGACTATCAAAAAGGCCATATAGAGTATTAATATACGAATGGTTGTTAGGGTTAGGGCATTAGTGTTAAAGTTATGCTCTGGAACTAAAAGTGTACCACGGACCACCAGCCTATCTGACGGATAATGAATAGTGTCTGTGTGATATATGGGACTTGGTGAGGGTCTTGCTGCAGTGCAGTCTATGTTTATTAATGATCAAACATTAAGTATTATTTGTGACAGTGTACATGTGTGGATGTGCTTTTTCAACCACTTATTTCAATATGTCAGCACTATGGTTTGGTAGAGTATATGATCTCAGCCAGAGGAAGACAAAGGAAACAATCGGACAGGAATATTGTTACATAAAAATTTATAAAAGACAGGACTGACGAGAATTTAGATATCAAGCGAGAAAATTTAAAAAAGATGAGGATTTTAAAAAGATTGTCAATACCAAGTCAGAAAAGACATAGCTGAATCAACATGAAATTCTACTCACCATCACTATCAACAGGTGCTTGAAAGTGATAAAGAATTAACAAAATCCTGATAAGACTGGTTTGACGTAATATAAACATCGTGGATTTTGAAGCGAAAGCGGAGTCCTAGTGAAATCTGCGCTTTGAATTTTGGTTATGTTGTCTGTTAGGTTGCTCATCATTTCATTCAATCATGCTCAAAAGGCAATTGAATTATTAAAATGATTTTTAAATCGAGTTAAATACTAGTACATGTAATCTCATTTTGTGTAAACCTATACATGCACCATTAGGTTACCAAATTCAATTGTCAATATAACTATATTAAGATACACATTAAAAATTACAACAATACAGCACCACTTAGGAAGTAACAGATAAAAAGTATGCTTTTTGCGATAGCATGATAGCCAAATCCAAAAACATTTTTCATGCAGGGTGTCACCGGCATATAATAAATTTTAATGTAACATTACAATACACACATAACCTTCTATAATATTACCAATTCCTGCTAATATAAACTGAATGCTCTGAAGACTGAAAAATTTAAATTATGCTGAATATGGGGAAGGATTCAAAAGAGAAATATTATATTCATTAAAAAAGTTTCAACTACAAACGGTTTCCATCAATAAATATCATATTACGTAAAATGTAAAGTAGATTGCTGAGTTGAAGATGAGGGAGAGAGGGGGAATCCACACCATGTCATGCATTTACCACATAGGTGGGGATTATTACTTGCTCCAGCACTGATTGATTTATTATTTTATTATTTCTTTATTGATATGTGCCCATATTAGGCGCCAAGCCAAAAAGGGACTTACAAGTTTAGTAACATATAAAACAATTTAAGTCTTATGATATGAACCTAGTGAACTTCTCGAATGATAGGCATGAGCCAAATGACACCAATCTTCATAATACGTATCATCTTTATTTCGTACCCAGTGGCACACAGAAAATTGGAAATATTTGAACAATATTAAAACTTATTT
Source organism: Alitta virens (assembly GCA_932294295.1). NCBI lineage: Eukaryota > Metazoa > Annelida > Polychaeta > Phyllodocida > Nereididae > Alitta > Alitta virens. The sequence continues at coordinate 25,098,276 of OW028583.1, read as the reverse complement.
ACACATGATTTATATTTATATTTACACATGTCTGTAAAACTTGGTAGTAATCCCATCAATATCTGTACATCGGATGTCAGCAAATAATCTGTGACCTAGATGTTCTACTGAGCTCATGCTTGTCAGTTCTGCATCACCCATTTTGATTTTACTTGTGAAATTTCCATGCCTTTGAAATATTATGAATTAACTTTTACATCCATTAAAAGCCAAATGATATTCCTTTGAGTATCTTTGACTTCAATCATTTTTTCTAATCCAAGCTTTGTAGGGGACATAAGAACTAAGTCATCTGCATATGCCATACATCCCACAATATGAGGCCCTAAGTGACAACCATAACCAATATCTCTCAGCTTGCATATTTATAAGTACATCCAGGTACACACCAAATAGAAGGGGAGAAATTACACCTAGGTCTCACCCCATTAGACACAGTAAAATGTTCAGAGTAACAACCATTCCACTTAATCCGAATTCTAATAGTTCCCTGTATTGTAATAATATCGAATTTAACACTCTTGTATCGACCAAAGAGGCCAATCAACACTTTAGTATCTTGAACACAAATGCCAGAAGTCTTCCCTGCCATATTAATGATTTCCACATCATCCTAGAAACTATGTGTGAGGTGTCAAATTTTAAGTTTGATATCACTACATTCTACATTTTGACACCAACATTGTGTCTCTTAATAATCACACTCCATTTTTCAAGCACAACGTGCATAACATGAGGGTTGGAGTCAATGCATTTTTTATCAGAGAAGGCTAGTCATAAAATGTCCGCACAGACCTTTGTATCCCTGTAGATCTCAGAAACAAATTAGTCCTTATGATATCTCTAATGGCTTTAATAGGTTCCTGTCAAAATCCTACTCACCCAACAAACATATCATATTAGATTCACAAAATGTGTTATATTTGTGGTATTTATTAAATGCTTACTAAGATATTGGCTCGACTTCCAATGACAGATGAAATGTTGATGAGACACTGTTTCACCCACATTAGTCCAGTAGAATCATTGGTGAACGGTAACACGGAGTATAGCAGCTATTTTTTGTTGATATTGGGTAATTAGATGGTGCTGATTCCAAATCTGATGGATGCCACTTTGGCATTCTTGAGCATTTTTAGATATTCAGTTGCCATGGTAACAAGAATCCTTTTTTCAATATTCAACAGAAAATGTGATTTAGCAAGATTGCTATAATCCATAGCTACAACTAATGTTATAAAATCAATAGCCAGGGATATAGGATTGTAAATACTGAAAAGACATTGGAGGTCAAAGGTCAAGGACACTGATGGAATCATACCAAATATGGATATTACTCCAATTTTCTGTCATTTCAAAGAGAACTTATGTCACAGTATTCAACATGTGTCAGAAAACCACACAAATGGCATATCATATGAAAGCTTATGAAGAGTACTTTCTGATGACACTTTGTTTTTGTTATCCATGGCAACCAAAATGCTGTTATAGCTACCTAGTTACCAATGTATATTGCATTGAGGGCAGTGACATTTACCAGAAAAAAACAAATAACTTTCCCATATTGTAAAATATTTTGTTCCAAATTAAAATTTTGAACAGTATTATGTTAATGACTTAATACAGGGTAATGATCTAGGTGTCAAAGGTCAAGGTCCCCTATGGAATTATGCCAAATAAGGAAATTATGCCATCTTTCTGTCAATTCAATGATATGTAACATCAAAACGTTCACCATGTAACAGAAAACCACACAAATGGCATATCATATGAAAGATTATGAGGAGTACTTTCTGATGACACTTTGTTTTTGGTATCCATGGCAACCAAAATGTTGTTTTGGCTGCCTAGTTACCAATGAGGGAAATGACATCTACCAGAAAAGTCAAATAACTTTACCCATTTGTAAAAGATTTTGTTCTAAGTGAAAATGCTGAACAGTATTATGTTAATGACTTTAACCAGGGTAATGGCCTAGGTGTCAAAGGTCAAGGTCCTCAATGGAATTATGCCAAATATGGAAATTATGCCATCTTTCTGTCAGTTCAATGATATGTTACATCAAAATGTTCACCATGTAACAGAAAACCACACAAATGGCATCGAACCCGGGACCCAGCGGTTAGCGCCACAACTGTAAGCTCCCCAAGGGAGTTGAGGAAGGCCCAGAGAGAACAGAGCCTGCCAACCGAAGGTATTGTGCTAAGTCGACTGAGAGCCATATGTAATTAAATGTAATTTAATGTAATTAGGTTTCATGTCTGCTGTCCTCAACAAGCTCAGCCGACATCATAATTACACTCTTGGCAGGACTGTTCTAACTTGAGCCTTTCTCAACTCCCTGGGGAGTATACATCCATGGTACAGCCTTTGGTCAAGCACTCTTCAATTGCCATCACTGCCTACAGCCAAGTACCAATTTACACCTTGGTGGCGTGAAGCAGTGGTTCAAGGAGATTCTACTCAGTTCCTCCATGCCGTGGCTGGGTTTGAACCAACAACCATGCATGTACGAGTCCAGCACCATATCAAGTGGGCCACGGCACCCACCATTTTACATTGACAGGCTGATAGCAGACTACGAACCCCAAACTTTACCTTTTTGACAACTATATGGGGTTGGTGTTCTTTTTTGTTATTTCCATTGGTCAAGATATTTGACAACTGATGTTGTATTAAAAGACAACTGTTCATGAAGTAAGCGTTTTGTGACAATTTAATGAGATGAATTTAAAAGTCAGTCTGCCAATGTAAACATTAATGCACTTGATCAAATATTTCGTCAAGATGAATCTACATTATTGTGTGATTGTGGTCAAGTGGTCTTAATTTTGGGGGAGAGGGCACTAACTCTTAGAGTGTCCCTCCTGCTCTGTTGTCCTAACTGATATTTTAATTTGTTATATAAGTTTATACCTTTTACAATAGAGCAAATAAAGAGTCTTGAGTCTTAATTTGTAAACCATCAGTATGTACCTGTCAAAATTGTTTGTTTTCAGGAATTGTCCTGTTGTCGTTCGGCAGACTGTTGTCTAGAATTGGCTTGTTGAGAACTACTTTCACTTTGTCAATTAACTGATTGTCGCCATTGGTTTTTATTCCAGAACTGTCCTGCTGTCCGGAACTTTGTGATGCATGTCCTCTTGGTGTCTCTTCAATACCTAAACAAAGGCCGCACCCAAGCTCGTGTTGAGCTAGTCCTCGTTGAATCAATCACTGCCATTTCATTACAGTAACAATTCCATCATGGCAGACCGAAGAACAGGAATATATACACGCCTTGAAATGCATTTATTACAACAAAGGGATACCAAAAAATATTCATTATTATGATGTCTGGGAAAAGACCCAACAGCCATGTTATTCCCGAAAGTAAAAACAGAATAATGTACGTCCGAAATAATTGTCTTTGATTTGTGTGCAAAACTTCTTCAATGTTACTGATGGTAATTGCACTTCGAAAAAATAAAATTGTGTTTTTTAAAATGAGAAAAGAAACTGGGCAGACAAACGTGTATAATAATATGTATTTGTGTGTATTTGATATCCAACAATGATAGTTGTCACCATACTGGAATCAGATGTTTCTAATATATCAAGGTATAGGCATGGTATTACCACAATAAGAGGGATCAACCAAGCGTATGTCATGTAGAAGTGCATACCATTGTTTATGTGATGTTGTGATTGGTGAAATGTAACATCAGTAGTGAATGTTTTATGCATCCTGTAAGCCACACAATTTAACCATGTGAAGGTTGACAGCCAAAGATAATGCAGTGTTAGAGCAACTACTTTACACACAATAAGTGATTAGTCAATAAGTTTGACTAAATAGCAATTAGGTTTCAACAGACTGAGTTGTAACTTGACAGTGCTCAGCTAAATTTTGCACACTCTTTGATGAAGGCAGGCTTTGATAAAAAAACACCCAAATATTATACAGATTATAGATCTATTACATATGTATTAATTTACACAAATAATTTCTGAAAAAAGTCAATTTTGCTTTGAAATTAAACCAGTTTAATAATTATTTCAATAATACATACTGATTGTGTGAAAATCCAATGCATGAAAATAAACTAACATGTGGGTTTATATCTTGTTTAGTGCATCAGTTGACCCTAATTTTTCCAGTTGCTTTTGTGTAGAACAATATACACTATAGACATAGGGGTAGCTGTTATTTACCCCCATTAGACAAGTGTGTGAAATTAAGTGTTTTATCGGGTTCCAGGGGCACCTTTTTTAATTTGCTCATGTAACCCCATAATTTTTAAAATTTTTGCAGTGGCGGGGACATTTTCGGCATGTCTGAGCTGATTTCGACCCTTATATACTAATTAACCCTATTTTCAAAAAAGTGCCCCTGGAACCCGATAAAAGATTTAATTTCACACATTTTGCTACCAAAACATGTCCACTAGCATAGATCTATAGGTCTTGGGTTTTTTTTTTAAGGTAAAAATTTCTAATTTTACAAATTTTACCCCAAAATGGCTTGAGGCTGTCCGTCTTTAAAAAATCATCTTTAAAAAAAAAAAAAAAAGTATTCTTTAGTTACTGTGCTAAAAGATAAAAAAGAGTTTTAATATATAAGACACATATTTAATGTTTTCAGGGGTCCATTATGACAACCTCCCAAGGGTCTCCTGGGGCCTCCAAGCAGCATTAACCTACAAGAGATGCACATAAATACTGATCCGTCTAGCATTTGGTCTACTGAGGCAACCTCACTTGTAAAACCACATTGCCATTAAGACCATTAGAGTGTGTACCAAATCAGGCAAAGGTGGTGTTAAGGGCTGTGTTCTATTGAATGTGTGCCCAAATACTGATAGAGTACCAAAGAAGTTATACAATTTTTTATATATTATATTTGTTGATTTGACAAAAAATTCAAACTTAATTTATTTCTTTTGTGTGCGAGCTACAGTGATCTGAACCTAGAGGCTTTTAAACCAGTGTTCCGCATGTACTGGGCCAGAGGAAATCCCCCCTCCAGATCTGCTCCTGCTGTCTGACACCAATTGGTTTTGCACCATGAACTAAGGATGTACCTGTATATGAACAAATGTACTTGTACTTGGATTCAAGTACTCTGATAAATACTTGGACTTGTATTTGAAATATTCTTATGTACTTGTACTTAAGTACATTGTGTTGGATTGACCCCCAAGCCTGCTGTCATGATGGCAAATGCCTGTGATGTCACATGGAACAAGCCTGCTCAATCAGAACACTTTTAGATCTCCTAGAGTTTTTTATGCCCATCCGTTTGTTAGAAGGGTCGATGGGATAAAGCGGTCAGAACTCTACCCCCTCCCCCCTCCCCATTTACCTAATGTATATGTTTCTATGTAAGTGAGACCTTGATTTACAGGAGAAATTATATTTAATGACAAATGAGCCATGAAACAATTATTTACAACAATCTTGAGAATTAAAAAAATATATATTATATATTTACAACTATTTCTGTGAGAGAAGTAAGCAAGTTTAATTAAGAAAATGTGATTGATATTATGTTTAATCATCAAAGAAGTCATAAGTGTCCAGATAAGGAACAGTAGGTATAGGGAGACCTTGGTTTTGGGAGAGCTAGACAGGTATAACCAGAACACAAAGTAGGGACAGCTAGAGAGTGTATTGGGCAGAGCCCTGTGTTGGCTTCTGGGTCCGAGGTCTTCATCCGCAGTTTTGCCACCTTACCACTTTCAAGGGCTCATACGTTAACATCAGTGTAAAACAAAAATGCAACAAACAAAACTGTTTTTTATTTCATATAATACACATTAGTTAATCACAGTTCACTAGAGGCGTCATCAAAGCCACATATTGCCTTGTCAATAACTACCTTCATGTTGTCATTTAGAAGATGGTTGTCGTGAATTGCCTCGTCAAGAACTGCTCTCACTCATAAATTAGCTAATTGTTGTCATGATTTGTCTTGCAAACTTTTGTCGAGAATTGCCTTTTTAAAGAACTTCTTTCACTTTGTCATTAAGCAAACTGATATCTAGAATTTCCTTTTAAAAGAACTGTCTTCACTTTGTCATTTAGCAGGTTGTTGTCACGAATTGCCTTGTCAAGAACTGCTTTCATTGCCACAGCCCTGCTGTCAGAAACTTTGACATCATTCTTGACTAGTATAGACATTTCATGACCTCTCAATACCTAGACACAGGCCGCACCAAAGCTTGTGTAGAGCAGGTCCTCGTTGAATCAATTGCTGTCATTTCATTACAGTAACAATTCAATCTTGGCAGACCGAAGAACAGGAATATATACACACCTTGAAATGCATTTATTACAACAAAGGGATACCAAAAAATATCCATTCCTGTGATGTCTGGGAAAAGACCCAACAGCCATGTTATTCCCGAAAGTAAAAACAGAATAATGTACGTCCGAAACAATTTTCTTTGATTTGTGTGCAAAACTTCTTCAATGTTACTGATGGTAAAATACAAAGTTATTGCACAACGAAGAAATAAAACTGTGTTTATCAAAATGAGAAAAGAAACTGGGCAGACAAACGTGTATAATAATATGTATTTTTGTGTATTTGATATCCAACAATGATAGTTGTCACCATACTGGAACCACGATGTTTCTAATATATCAAGGCACAAGCATGGTATTACCACAATAAGAGGGATCAACCAAGCGTATGCCATGTAGAAGTGCATACCATTGTTTATGTGATGTTGTGATTGGTGAAATGTAAAATCAGTGAATGTTTTATGCATCCTGTAAGCCACACAATTCAACCATGTGAAGGTTGACAGCCAAAGATAATGCAGCGTTAGAGCAACTACTTTACACACAATACGGTACTGTGTAAAATCATCATTACATTGAAGTAAGACTTGTGCAATAGCTAAACTTGTAATGTAATTCATCATCATTTTGCCTGGGACTGTTCGAAGATTTTTTTTCCATGCATAAATTCCAAAAGTGGCAGCCAAGGAAGTAACAGATAAACAAGTCCCTGATAAGGTTAGCAAACTTAATGGTGATATAGCTTGACTATCAAAGTGGCAAATGACAGCTCTTCCATCATCCAAAGTAGCAAACTGGGACTTATTCAAAACCTTTCCTGATTTGTGGACAACCAATGAATCATTCATGATATCATAGTCCTCCTTTGAAATGATTAATTTTGGGCAAATTTGAATGTCACGGTAACATACAGAAAAATCCCCAACTATTCGTTGTTGACAAGATGCATGGATTCTCCAGTTTACCTCCACTGGGCTGAACATGAAACCTTTTATTTCATCAATAAACATTGGGTAACTTGCTGTCGGCAGTTGTTTGATAGGGATTTCATGGATTAGCCCGTGAGCTTTCATGCAGTTGTTTTTAAACCCTTCAAAATTGTCCTGTTTATATTGAATGTCTGCAGACTGGTACATACTGTTGCATTTGACAACTTGAGATAAATATTTGAATATCTTTAAATGAGATACGTCTAGCAAGTTTGAGATTGAACATGGCTGCTCTGTTGTATTCACAGGCATTTGTTTAATCCATACATCTTCTTCATGCCATGACAAGTATTCTGTAGTACAGTTTAAATCAGACTCCTGTGATGTAAGATTAGAGATTACCATACCTTGTCTGGATGTCTTCGGCATATACCATACTTCGCTTTCATTGCCATCTAAGCGAAAGCATTTCTTACCAACCCAAAATTCAAGAGGGCGACATAAGCTTGTCTTTAATATGCTGTTACAGCTCCGCTCTCCATTTCCACATATAGCAGTTCTAGCATGGTTTAGTATAGCTTTGGGAGTGTTATCAAAATTCATCAATATGGTGAACCTTTCAAACACAGATGTCTTAGAGATATGACTTAAGTCCTTAAGGCAATGTTTCGTATGACTGGAGCGTGCGCACAGTTCATTCTTAAAAATCTTATTTCCCATGTGAATCAATGAGGCATATGCCATACACATAGCCTCAGCAATCATTTCTTTTCCAGACAAAGTTGATATGTTAGACTTATACTCCGTTTCTGGAATGCAAGAGTTCATGCGAAAAGCCTTGCTTGTAATATTCTCCTCAAAACTAAATACAATCTTGTAAATTCTCTGACAAATCTTCTCAAGCATTGAAAAAAAAACCTCTGTTCTGTCAAGACTTAGGCTATTACGTAGATCTGGAATATCAGTATTTGGACATATATACTCATAATTAAATGGGTAAAGTTCAGCTGAATCAACTCTATTGCAAACAGCACAGTGGTAATTATAAAAAAATTTAACAGATTTTTCGCGAATTTGAGCAACTAACACTTTTCCACCAGTTCTACAAAGTTCTGCTTCTCGGTTTTCGACAAAGGATATGTTGTTGGCACTACATTTAGTTATTACTCTCATATATGTATTCGTTGAAATTAACACACATTCCTCATTTGCAGCAAGTTCAAGTCTTTTACGTGTTTGAAATGTTCCAAGTGCAAATTGAATCATAAAATCAGCGACATTAGGAGGTTTACGTGTCACTGGTTTTGTTTCAGTCTTCAAAAACTTGCCCTTCTGTAGAAGCTTCGAGCAAAATCTAATAAAATCAAAACAACAATCACCAGCTTCAATGCAGAACTTGTCACAAAAACATGACAAACTATGTCCTTGTCCCAACAGATCCATGTGTGGTTCAACAGGTCCACATTTATTCCTGCAACTCATGTAATTACAATATGACCAAGTCAGGTTGAACCTCCGAGATGTCATCATTTTCACGACAATGGTGCCATTTCTGTCAATATCCATGTCTTTATAATACTTCTGAATAAACCGTGAAGCTAAATGAAAAAGTTTATTAAAATGATAGTACATAAAGAGGCTGCCAAGTACCATCAATATTACACAGTATTATTAGATAGATATATAGATATAAATTTATTAGCCCTTTAATTTAACATTGGGATTTTCTTCAGCAGAGAAGCATCAGATTTCTCCAGAAGAATGTTAGGGAATGTTATTTAACCAGATTACACTATATCAATGTTCAGTGTTGCGAGTAACGCATTAGTAACGTAATGTGTTATGTAATTTTATTACTTTTTAGGGTAACTAAGTAATATAACTCATAATGACAAATGCTAATAAAACTAAATAAAATGAAGCACAGTACAAAATGCAAAATAACGATCAGTCGGTAATCCAGACTCTGTATGGTTTGTTGAAAGCTGTAAGACCATAATGGTTTACCACTGAAAAGTAAATAAAATACACTGTCACGTACATTTAACAAAAATTATTCTGTACTTTGATAACATCCTATATGATTCGTTCATTAATCAAAGGATGAGTGACCTACAGCATTAGCTTTATATCATTGAATCAATTGCAGGGATGACTAAAGCCCCGTTCCCACATAGCCGAGTTTCTCGTAGTCAACTCGTAGTATTACGTAACACGCCTCTCGGGCCCAATTCGTACTAAACTCTGCGATTACTCCTCGCACTCGAGAGATGTTCGGCGAGAAACTCCTCTGACTCGTAGCGAACTCGTGAGATTTGGAGCCGAGAATGCCGAGTATCCCGAGTATGCCGCGCTGCACGGCACACTCGGCGAATTATCCAGGAGTCCAAAAACTCGGCCATGACTCGCCGAGTTACTCCTCGAACTCGCCGAGTTACTCCTCGAACTCGCCGAGTTACTCCTCGAACTCGGCGAGTTACTCGGCGCTAATTTCACTCGTATTACACTCGGGGGGGATGTTCAGGAGTGCGAGGAGTAACTCGTCGAGTTGTAGGAGTAACTCACCGAGTTGTAGGAGTAACTCGCCGAGTAACTCGTCGAGTTCTACCTTTAGTACATGCATCATCAGCGTAGGGGGTCGTATATAATATAAAAGGCCGCTGCTCCTATAATATTAGTCCGATTTTCGTCAAATAAAGATTGTTTTGTAGTATAGTTCACACTGATTCCATACGTGTTTTCGGATCGAAAATATACCAAATATTAAGCGAGATATTCGTCTGAGAAGGCGGTTGTCTGGCGGCGGCTGCTGCTCCATTTATATTATTCCGATTTTCGTAAAATAATATTGAATTATAGTCGAGTTCATACTTATTCCACACAGATTTTCAGATTGAAAATAGACCAAATATTAAGCGAGATATTCGTCTGAGAAGGCAGGTAATATTGATATTGTAATTAGTATTTGTGATTTGATCTGTGATTTTATTTGCTATATTTAATTTACTTATACTGGTGCTCCCTGAAGCGTCCGCGCCCAGACTGTATTAATGCAGAAAGCAGAGCGCTTCTTTAAAAAGCTACTGCTCCCTTAATATTAGTCCGATTTTCGTCAAATAAAGATTGTTTTGTAGTATAATTCATAGTGACTCCATAGGTTTTTTCGGATCGAAAAAAGACCAAATATTAAGCGAGATATGCATCTGAGAATGCAGGTAGGCTGGCGTCGGCCTATCATTCGATGGGTGACTCGTCGCTGTCGTAGCTACCTTGCTTCACCCGGCGAGTCACTCCTACAACTCGGCGAGTCACCCGCCGAGTCACCCGCCGAGTCACCCGCCGAGTCACCCGCCGAGTAACTCGGCGAGTAACCCGCCGAGTCACTTTTTCCGCCAGAATTCGTCGCCAACTCCTGGAATTTTGGCCGTTACGTAATACTACGAGTTGACTACGACAAACTCGGCTATGTGGGAACGGGGCTTAATGGTGATCAAAATATATTTATAAACCGCACTTTATTTGTGGCATGTTTGTACAACCACTAAAATATTACTAAGTTACCTGATGCCCCAAAACAATACACCCCTTTCTTGCTGCAGCCATGTTGGCATTTTTGCCTCATTGACCTCATTTTGATCACGTCATATATTATGACATCATTACTTCTTCATTGTTTCTGCACTCTATGACCTCACTATGGCCATTGTCTACTGATGACATCACATTACTATATCTGAGTGCAAAGAGAGGTCAATGCTGCAAAAATGCCACATGGCCGCCATGTGTAAAGGGTGTATATGTAGTGTAACTAGACAATAAGTTACTAGTTACTTAGACCAAGTTACTATCACAACACTGCCAGTGTTACAGGAGGGTGGGTGAGTGATTAGGGCTTTACGTCCTGTATTTCTGCACCTGCTGGGCTAATTAGGACAGGCAGAGACCATGGCCATGAGATGTAGGATGAAACAGCCATCCAACTTAGGCTCGACCGGGAATCGAACCCGGCACTCAGCGGTTGGAAGCCCAGAGCGCTACCTCTGATCTAGGCCCCTGCCCTCCAGTGTTACAGGAAATTTGTAAATAATATAACAGGCTTTGTTACTCAAATATCATAACCAAAAATTTACGTTTACATTGCCAGAAGAAATTTGATGCTGGAAAAAGTTATCCTAAATGTTCAACAGTTTCATTACCTGTTTGCTGGACTCAACCATGAAATATATATAAAATTGGTAAATTTTCAATATAAAGGTTTTCTTGAAGGAAAGTTCTTGGAAATTAGAAAACTTTTCTTTATGAGGAAATATTTCTTGCTTTCTAAGTATCATTATTATTGTAACACAGGGAATTTACCTGAAATGAGCAACATTTTCCGGTTACTAAGTAAGTTTGCTTTCTTATCTATGATGATTTTATTGCTCAGAAAGCTCATTCCATATATTTGATAACTGAATGCACTAAATCCATGCACAGCCAAATCATTGAACAAAATATGTAATTTTTTATTTTTAAGTAAAAAAAAAATTAGTGTTTGTATCAATTGAGTTTTTAACCACTAAGGTCAATAGGTTTGCTTTGCTCTTAAAAGAATATGCCAAGAAAACAACATAAGAATGAAAAATGGATGAAATAGATGTCCAAATGAAATTTGAAAATACAATAATTTAGATATGATATTAACAAAAGTTTAATCCATGTAGCGAAAATGTAAATAGTCTTTAGTATGAAGGTTTGAAAATGTAAGAATTTTCCCTTATTTTTAATTTTCTCTGTTAATTACTCCCATGAGACCCCCAAAAGGCACCACTACACTATTCTAGATATATTATAACTAAGTCTGAGTTCTGCTGCGAAATAAAAAAATTCATATTTTGTAAAGATGTATAGGCATATAGGGTATAGGGTCGTTGAAGTTAACGATGTTTTAACCTATTTAGGTCATTAATGACTGACTATTTGTAATGGATATATAAGTATGGCTAGCTAGTGTACAGGAGAATAATAGGTTGAGAGAAAGAGAACATCATAAGTCTGTACCTCTGAATGAGGAAGTTTTCTCCATAGTTTTTAAAGCAACTGAAAGCATGTCTTCTAGGACAAGTGTCAATAGTGCAAGATATTGTTCCTTACTTAACATATGAGGCTCAATAATCCGTCTCAAATCTGTGGCATACAGCATTTTAGATCTGGCTGACAGCATTTGACATGCACTTATCTGGTTATGATCAGCAAGCAGCTTTAGGGTAATATCCAGGCCGTGTTCCAGCACATCACAAACTCATAAGCACCAGTAGGCCGAGAACCCTGAATGGATACGGATCTGTAGTAAAGTCTTCATCATCAGAGCTAGAATTTGCTTCACTCAGCTGTTCTTGATCTACAGGGCTTGGACTTACCTGAGGTAATTCAGGATCACCAGCTGTGTGTGTGTGTGTGATTTGGGCTTTACGTCCTGTATTTCTGCACCAGTTGGGCTAATTAGGACAGGCAGAGACCATGGCAATGAGACGAAGGATGAAACACCCATCCAACTTGGGCTCGACCGGGAATCAAACCCGGGACCCAGCGGTTGGAAGCCCAGAGCGCTACCTCTGAGCTAGGCCCCCGCCCGTGGGAGGATCACCAGCTAAAGCATAATCTGGTGCCATTTCAACATTTGGGAGGGAAGGCCTCAACAGTAGTAGCAGCTACATTCCCATGTGTGGATGGAGTTGATGCACTAGAAGATACTAAAGTAGTAACATTGGTACTTTGACTTGGTTCACTTGAGTTTACCTTTTAACACTTGTACTGAGAGTCCAGCTGGACGTAGATGGTGGGTGGGTGATTAGGGCTTTACATCCTGTATTTCTGTATCTGATGGGCTAATAAGGCCAGGCAGGGATCATGGCAATGAGATGAAGGATGAAACAGCCATCCAACTTAGGCTCGACCGGGAATCGAACCCGGGACCCAGCGGTTGGAAGCCCAGAGTGGTACCTCTGAGCTAGGCCCCTGCCTGGACGTAAATGGTAATGATCCAACTGCGGCATATGGTACTGGACCCATAGACTGCTCTGCTAATCTGCGGCATGGGAAAGGTCATCACTTGGGTTGTCTCAAGTCATTAAACTTTTTTCTCAAGTGTCCATCTTGGGCAACAACGGTCAAAGGCCGAGTGGACTTGTGCACATACTGCAATTTTTATGATTGTCCTTCATTGGCTGCTTGATAAAAAGGAACCCTGATCATAATTGGCGGGTGCACTCAGTTTCCCCAACAAGATCTTGTAATGTAGTACAAATTGCAATCGGTGATAAATATTTCAGTTTGTTATCCAAGCCATTAAATATTTAAGTACTGGGGCTATGAACATGGTCGAAGTAAGCATGCCAGGTGGTAAGATTCAGTCGTAGCAGAGTGAACCCTTTTCTGTGTCGGTGAACTTCCAGTAGTCAATTTGTGGACTTCAGCCTGGTCTTCTGCTGAGGGACCCACACTTTGTTTACCCAGGTGATGTGCTGGTTTGTTCAATTCTTACCAATCACTATCATGAGTATTCCCCTGTATGGTACACACCCTCCTGTGAAGCATGAGAGGCTTGTGTGATGTACATTGCCCTGTGTTAGCTACTGGGGAGGACCAGGACCTTTGAAGGCCCAAATTATTTTTTAATTTTTTTTGGAAAACATAACAGATACATGTCACTGTGACTATCAAAAAGGCCATATAGAGTATTAATATACGAATGGTTGTTAGGGTTAGGGCATTAGTGTTAAAGTTATGCTCTGGAACTAAAAGTGTACCACAGACCACCAGCCTATCTGACGGATAATGAATAGTGTCTGTGTGATATATGGGACTTGGTGAGGGTCTTGCTGCAGTGCAGTCTATGTTTATTAATGATCAAACATTAAGTATTATTTGTGACAGTGTACATGTGTGGATGTGCTTTTTCAACCACTTATTTCAATATGTCAGCACTATGGTTTGGTAGAGTATATGATCTCAGCCAGAGGAAGACAAAGGAAACAATCGGACAGGAATATTGTTACATAAAAATTTATAAAAGACAGGACTGACGAGAATTTAGATATCAAGCGAGAAAATTTAAAAAAGATGAGGATTTTAAAAAGATTGTCAATACCAAGTCAGAAAAGACATAGCTGAATCAACATGAAATTCTACTCACCATCACTATCAACAGGTGCTTGAAAGTGATAAAGAATTAACAAAATCCTGATAAGACTGGTTTGACGTAATATAAACATCGTGGATTTTGAAGCGAAAGCGGAGTCCTAGTGAAATCTGCGCTTTGAATTTTGGTTATGTTGTCTGTTAGGTTGCTCATCATTTCATTCAATCATGCTCAAAAGGCAATTGAATTATTAAAATGATTTTTAATTCGAGTTAAATACCAGTACATGTAATCTCATTTTGTGTAAACCTATACATGCACCATTAGGTTACCAAATTCAATTGTCAATATAACTATATTAAGATACACATTAAAAATTACAACAATACAGCACCACTTAGGAAGTAACAGATAAAAAGTATGCTTTTTGCGATAGCATGATAGCCAAATCCAAAAACATTTTTCATGCAGGGTGTCACCGGCATATAATAAATTTTAATGTAACATTACAATACACACATAACCTTCTATAATATTACCAATTCCTGCTAATATAAACTGAATGCTCTGAAGACTGAAAAATTTAAATTATGCTGAATATGGGGAAGGATTCAAAAGAGAAATATTATATTCATTAAAAAAGTTTCAACTACAAACGGTTTCCATCAATAAATATCATATTACGTAAAATGTAAAGTAGATTGCTGAGTTGAAGATGAGGGAGAGAGGGGGAATCCACACCATGTCATGCATTTACCACATAGGTGGGGATTATTACTTGCTCCAGCACTGATTGATTTATTATTTTATTATTTCTTTATTGATATGTGCCCATATTAGGCGCCAAGCCAAAAAGGGACTTACAAGTTTAGTAACATATAAAACAATTTAAGTCTTATGATATGAACCTAGTGAACTTCTCGAATGATAGGCATGAGCCAAATGACACCAATCTTCATAATACGTATCATCTTTATTTCGTACCCAGTGGCACACAGAAAATTGGAAATATTTGAACAATATTAAAACTTATTTACACATGATTTATATTTATATTTACACAAGTCTGTAAAACTTGGTAGTAATCCCATCAATATCTGTACATCGGATGTCAGCAAATAATCTGTGACCTAGATGTTCTACTGAGCTCATGCTTGTCAGTTCTGCATCACCCATTTTGATTTTACTTGTGAAATTTCCATGCCTTTGAAATATTATGAATTAACTTTTACATCCATTAAAAGCCAAATGATATTCCTTTGAGTATCTTTGACTTCAATCATTTTTTCTAATCCAAGCTTTGTAGGGGACATAAGAACTAAGTCATCTGCATATGCCATACATCCCACAATATGAGGCCCTAAGTGACAACCATAACCAGTATCTCGCAGCTTGCATATTTATAAGTACATCCAGGTACACACCAAATAGAAGGGGAGAAATTACACCTAGGTCTCACCCCATTAGACACAGTAAAATGTTCAGAGTAACAACCATTCCACTTAATCCGAATTCTAATAGTTCCCTGTATTGTAATAATATCGAATTTAACACTCTTGTATCGACCAAAGAGGCCAATCAACACTTTAGTATCTTGAACACAAATGCCAGAAGTCTTCCCTGCCATATTAATGATTTCCACATCATCCTAGAAACTATGTGTGAGGTGTCAAATTTTAAGTTTGATATCACTACATTCTACATTTTGACACCAACATTGTGTCTCTTAATAATCACACTCCATTTTTCAAGCACAACATGCATAACATGAGGGTTGGGGTCAATGCATTTTTTATCAGAGAAGGCTAGTCATAAAATGTCCGCACAGACCTTTGTATCCCTGTAGATCTCAGAAACAAATTAGTCCTTATGATATCTCTAATGGCTTTAATAGGTTCCTGTCAAAATCCTACTCACCCAACAAACATATCATATTAGATTCACAAAATGTGTTATATTTGTGGTATTTATTAAATGCTTACTAAGATATTGGCTCGACTTCCAATGACAGATGAAATGTTGATGAGACACTGTTTCACCCACATTAGTCCAGTAGAATCATTGGTGAACGGTAACACGGAGTATAGCAGCTATTTTTTGGTTGATATTGGGTAATTAGATGGTGCTGATTCCAAATCTGATGGATGCCACTTTGGCATCCTTGAGCATTTTTAGATATTCAGTTGCCATGGTAACAAGAATCCTTTTTTCAATATTCAACAGAAAATGTGATTTAGCAAGATTGCTATAATCCATAGCTACAACTAATGTTATAAAATCAATAGCCAGGGATATTACTCCAATTTTCTGTCATTTCAAAGAGAACTTATGTCACAGTATTCAACATGTGTCAGAAAACCACACAAATGGCATATCATATGAAAGCTTATGAAGAGTAATTTCTGATGACACTTTGTTTTTGTTATCCATGGCAACCAAAATGCTGTTATAGCTACCTAGTTACCAATGTATATTGCATTGAGGGCAGTGACATTTACCAGAAAAAATCAAATAACTTTCCCATATTGTAAAATATTTTGTTCCAAATTAAAATTTTGAACAGTATTATGTTAATGACTTAATACAGGGTAATGATCTAGGTGTCAAAGGTCAAGGTTCCCTATGGAATTATGCCAAATAAGGAAATTATGCCATCTTTCTGTCAATTCAATGATATGTAACATCAAAACGTTCACCATGTAACAGAAAACCACACAAATGGCATATCATATGAAAGATTATGAGGAGTACTTTCTGATGACACTTTGTTTTTGGTATCCATGACAACCAAAATGTTGTTTTGGCTGCCTAGTTACCAATGAGGGAAATGACATCTACCAGAAAAGTCAAATAACTTTACCCATTTGTAAAAGATTTTGTTCTAAGTGAAAATGCTGAACAGTATTATGTTAATGACTTTAACCAGGGTAATGGCCTAGGTGTCAAAGGTCAAGGTCCTCAATGGAATTATGCCAAATATGGAAATTATGCCATCTTTCTGTCAGTTCAATGATATGTTACATCAAAATGTTCACCATGTAACAGAAAACCACACAAATGGCATCGAACCCGGGACCCAGTGGTTAGCGCCACAACTGTAAGCTCCCCAAGGGAGTTGAGGAAGGCCCAGAGAGAACAGAGCCTGCCAACCGAAGGTATTGTGCTAAGTCGACTGAGAGCCATATGTAATTAAATGTAATTTAATGTAATTGGGTTTCATGTCTGCTGTCCTCAACAAGCTCAGCCGACATCATAATTACACTCTTGGCAGGACTGTTCTAACTTGAGCCTTTCTCAACTCCCTGGGGAGTATACATCCATGGTACAGCCTTTGGTCAAGCACTCTTCAATTGCCATCACTGCCTACAGCCAAGTACCAATTTACACCTTGGTGGCGTGAAGCAGTGGTTCAAGGAGATTCTACTCAGTTCCTCCATGCCGTGGCTGGGTTTGAACCAACAACCATGCATGTACGAGTCCAGCACCATATCAAGTGGGCCACGGCACCCACCATTTTACATTGACAGGCTGATAGCAGACTACGAACCCCAAACTTTACCTTTTTGACAACTATATGGGGTTGGTGTTCTTTTTTGTTATTTCCATTGGTCAAGATATTTGACAACTGATGTGGTATTAAAAGACAACTGTTCATGAAGTAAGCGTTTTGTGACAATTTAATGAGATGAATTTAAAAGTCAGTCTGCCAATGTAAACATTAATGCACTTGATCAAATATTTCGTCAAGATGAATCTACATTATTGTGTGATTGTGGTCAAGTGGTCTTAATTTTGGGGGAGAGGGCACTAACTCTTAGAGTGTCCCTTCTGCTCTGTTGTCCTAACTGATATTTTAATTTGTTATATAAGTTTATACCTTTTACAATAGAGCAAATAAAGAGTCTTGAGTCTTAATTTGTAAACCATCAGTATGTACCTGTCAAAATTGTTTGTTTTCAGGAATTGTCCTGTTGTCGTTCGGCAGACTGTTGTCTAGAATTGGCTTGTTGAGAACTACTTTCACTTTGTCAATTAACTGATTGTCGCCATTGGTTTTTATTCTGGAACTGTCCTGCTGTCCGGAACTTTGTGATGCATGTCCTCTTGGTGTCTCTTCAATACCTAGACAAAGGCCGCAACCAAGCTCGTGTTGAGCTAGTCCTCGTTGAATCAATCACTGCCATTTCATTACAGTAACAATTCCATCGTGGCAGACCGAAGAACAGGAATATATACACGCCTTGAAATGCATTTATTACAACATAGGGATACCAAAAAATATTCATTATTATGATGTCTGGGAAAAGACCCAACAGCCATGTTATTCCCGAAAGTAAAAACAGAATAATGTACGTCCGAAATAATTGTCTTTGATTTGTGTGCAAAACTTCTTCAATGTTACTGATGGTAAAATACAAAGTAATTGCACATCGAAAAAATAAAATTGTGTTTTTTAAAATGAGAAAAGAAACTGGGCAGACAATCGTGTATAATAATATGTATTTGTGTGTATTTGATATCCAACATGATAGTTGTAACCATACTGGAATCAGATGTTTCTAATATATCAAGGTATAAGCATGGTATTACCACAATAAGAGGGATCAACCAAGCGTATGCCATGTAGAGGTGCATACCATTGTTTATGGGATGTTGTGATTGGTGAAATGTAACATCAGTAGTGAATGTTTTATGCATCCTGTAAGCCACACAATTCAACCATGTGAAGGTTGACAGCCAAAGATAATGCAGTGTTAGAGCAACTACTTTACACACAATTCGGTACTGTGTAAAATCATCATTACATTGAAGTAAGACTTGTGCAATAGCTAAACTTGTAATGTAATTCATCATCATTTTGCCTGGGACTGTTTGAAGATTTTTTTTCCATGCATAAATTCCGAAAAGTGGCAGCCAAGGAAATAACAGATAAATAAGTCCCTGATAAGGTTAGCAAACTTAATGGTGATATAGCTTGACTATCAAAGTGCAAATGACAGCTCTTCCATCACCCAAAGTAGCAAACTGGGACTTATTCAAAACCTTTCCTGATTTGTGTACAACCAATAAATCCTTCACAATATCATAGTCCTCCTTTGAAATGATTAATTTTGGGCAAATTTGAATGTCATGGTAACATACAGAAAAATCTCCAACTATTCGTTGTTGACAAGATGCATGGATTCTCTAGTTTACCTCCACCGGGCGGAACATATAACCTTTTGTTCCATCAATAAACATTGGGTAACTTGCTGTCGGTAGTTGTTTGATAGAGATTTCATGGATTAGCCCGTTAGCTTTCATGCAGTTGTTTTTGAACCCTCCAAAATTGTCCTGTTTATATTGAATGTCTGCAGACTGGTACATACTGTTGCATTTGACAACTTCAGACAAAAATTGGATTATTTTTAACTGAGATACGTGCCGCAAGTTTGAGATTGAACATGGCTGCTCTGTTGTATTCACAGGTAATTGTTCATTCCATATAAGTCCTTCATCACATGACAAGTATTCTGTAGTACAGTTCAAATCAGACTCCTTTGATGTAAGATTAGAGATAATCATACCTATTCCACGGAAGAAGAACCTATTCTTTGTGTTTTCACCTAAGCTGTAACATTTATTACCAACACGAAGTTTGTCAGGACGACATGATCCTGACCCTAATATACTGTTACAGCTTAACTCTCCTTTTCCACATATAGCAATTCCAGCATGGTTTATCACGGCCTTAGGAATACCATCAAAATTCATTAATATGGTGAACTTTTCTGTTCTGTCAATATGGTAAACTTTTCTGTTCTGTCAACATGGTAAAGAGTAGAATAAAGGCTACAGACAAGCAGCCACTTCATATATTCACATCTGCCCCCTCCACCATGACAGCTGGCAGTACACATAGTTAACTCGCCGGGTCGTTCCTTGTAGGCCCTCACAGTCTACTGACTCGTGCTTGATATGCCCCTCACACGTACAAGCCTGCGGGTCGTATGTAGATGCCGTGGAGTCTCCCGTCGTAAACGTGATTTACCACTAGCTCACCCGGCATCAGACCAAGCAACATCCGTCGGGTCTGGTACGTATCCTACGTGTGATCCGCCGGGTGTCCATGATTCACACCTCGCTGCCGCAAACTCACCCGTCACCTTAAGCCCCGCCCCTTTTTGCTTCCAACAACCGTGAAGTCATCAAAATGGGGTATTACATAATTCTACGAGAGCAATATGGCTTTACTGGGAAAACCGGCTATGTGAGAACCCCACTTTAGTTGTAAAAGATTTTGTCAGGTGAAAAATTGAACAGTACAATGGGCCATGGGGTCAAAGGTCAAGACCCCCAAAAGTTTAATCCAAATATGGAAATTTTTGCCATGCTGGGTGTAAGAGATAGCTATATTTAGTGATTTAGCCTCTTTTGGATTGTGACGGAGTGACGTCACGCTTTGTTTAGAACAGGCCACCAAATTTTCCAGGAACTGTAACACCGAACTTTTTTGATTGTACTGATTTTACGGGAACTATCGAATAAACGGATCAACTATCATTATAGACTTGTGTCGCTAACACTGGAAAATTTGTCCTGAAGCTACGGAAGATGACTAGGAACGGACCAACCTGGAATGGGAAAATGACATTGGAAACGATTTGAACCAGACGAACGATCTGTTCAGAAACTTGAAAATCAGATCGCCGACATAAACACTGGCTGTATAGTGTCGTCCTCTATTGTTAAATTACCCAGTTTAAATCGCCTACCCTCTGGCCTACTCAAGTTTGATACTGTGTTGTTTCGGCATGGTGAAGTATTGAAGATTGAAGAGAGTTGTAGTTCACTCAATTGTTCAGTGGTCTTTTTACTTGGAGTGATGATTGGAAGTCAAGAAGACCCTGGTTGGCCCAATTGAAGACCTGGTGAAGACTGCCTCGTGTCGCCACCTGACGGAAATTCGTGTCGAACGATCCGGTCAAGTCGAAAGTGCCTAACCGTAGGCCCGCAATTTGTGGTGCGTCTGTCATCTGCCAGTAAGAAGATTATGACAGCGTACTCGTTGAAACAAGATAGAATCGCAATGACTATTGACACTGAAGAAGCTAACAGCTGGTAGTCCACAGAATTTGCAATCTTTCAGATATTGTAATTTGTATGCAAATTGACTGCTTAAAAAATGCTTTTGAACATATATAATTGCTGTGTTGGAACTGTGTTGAAGTCAATACAATTATCGTACAACTTGTTTATGTCCATGTTGATTGGATTCATTGGTTGTTGTCAATGTTGTGCTTATTGCTTGTCTCTTACTGCTTATTGGTTTTATGTGCTGTCACTCTGATTTTTGAGTATTGTGCTTTGCCATTGGTACTCTTTCTATGCTGATCGAATTGACAACAGTGTACTTGGTGTTTGATTCTTGTCACATTGTTTGGAGTATAAATATTGGTGTGAATTATTCATGCATATTTCATTGGTTAATTCAAAATGTTCATGTTTACTGTTTAATGCTCTCACGAATGATGAACTTTGAAACTTTGAAAATGCTACATGATTTGATTATTGAACATGTTTAGGGACTGGACTTTCAAATTGCAGTACTGACATTTTTGTATGATTGAGGTTGTAGACAAGTTGAGATGGCTAGTTCAGGTAGATATTATCTCAGGTCTCAGCCATATTACACACTTACCTCCACTCCTCTGGCGGCACAGCAACACTACCAACACTTACAGTCTGATCGAGAAGTTTCGGTTGCACACCAAAATATGCAGGACTTAGGTAGTTCCCGGTCGGAAAACCAGCATACTCGCTCATCATTAAAGGTCATGGAAGATGAGGTTACAGCCAGAAATTTGTGCACTTCTCACATGGCAGCGAACCCACGTCACAGCAAAGAAGAATTCCAACCTCATGTAGGAAGTTGCCACACCTGTCACACTAGTTCTGAAAGTGACTTTGTATCTCTTCAGCGTGCATTAATTGATAGTTTAATCATACCCAAAGCTACGCTAATGAAGTTTGATGGTGATCCCATGAAGTTTTCACAATTTAAGAAGTCCTTTGAAAGCAGTGTAGGTAGATCTGCTGTGGATTTTGCAACCAAGTTTGACAGGTTGATTGACAGTTGTGTTGGCAAGGCTGCTAAGGTTGTTGCCCCTTGTATTTACATGGACTCTGTCTCCGGTTATGAGACAGCTTGGAGGCTGTTAGAAGAATGCTTCGGGAATAGGTACCAGATTTCCGAAGCTTGGATAGCTTCTGTTACAGATGGACCTCAACTCAAGGCCAATGACCCCAAGGCTCTCCAGGAATTTGTGGATGACCTGAGCAGCTGTGCTGAGACTCTCAGGGCTATGAACATGACTGGTGAAATAGACTCAAGACTGAGAATGTCTTGATAGCCTTGATTTTAAAGGAGGATACCCCAACATCCTAGAATTAGTTGAATTTCTGAACAGAGCTTCCAGAAAAGTTAATGATCCTGTCTTCGGACTTGATGACATGCCTTCTAGGCCTATGACTACTTCAAAGAAACCGGACAAGATTAACGTTGCTTCAGGAAGGACTACTAGCTTTGCAAACGAGACTAAAAATTTAGATAGTGAGAAGAAGCCAGAAAGTGAGAAGAAGATAAGTAAGACATGTTGTGTTTGTGGAAGGGATCATAAACTCAGTTCTTGCTTAAATTTATTAATATGCCTTCTCAGGAGAGATTTCAAGTTGTTCGAGAAAACAAGTTGTGCTTCAACTGTCTAGATGGACATCATCAATCACGTTTTTGCAAGAAGGCTTCATGTGTATGTGGTAGGAAGCATTCTAGATTACTACATGAAGCTTTTGAGGACTACAAAAAGAACACCCAGAGATCTGCTGCAGAAACGAGTGAAACAAGCTATGCTGCGACATCGAAAAGTGAGACTGCACTTCCCATCGTTTCAGTGACTATTAATGCTAATGGGAGGACGATCAAGACAAATGCACTATTAGACCCAGGTGGCACACGCACATTTTGTGACGTCAGTCTGATTCAGGAGCTTTGTCTGGAACAGAAGAAAGAAGTGTTGAGCTTAGATACTCTTCATGGATCTCAAGAAGTCCACGGTCATGAGGTGTCTTTTGAAATTAGGGGAAACAGTAGGAAGGCCAAGCCTGCTTATCTGGAAAGGGTGTCTGCTATGAAGTTGCCAAGTCTTCGTAACACTGTTGGTGATATTTCACAGTGGGAGCATCTTCAAGGTCTAGCACTCCCTATGAATGAAAAAGTTAGGCTGTTAGTTGGTCAAGACTATGGTTACCTAATGAGACCTCTGGAGGTGAGGTATGGAGATGACCATGCACCTTATGCTGTACGCACGGTTCTGGGCTGGATGCTGAGTGGACCCCTTGGGTCGGTGGGGACAGGACTAGCAAGTAAGGCTGCTCTCAGTGCTTTAGTCTACAGTGATTATGACTCACAGTTGTCACGCCAAGTGGAGAAGTTTTGGGAAGTTGACATGTGTGGAGTAGTAGACTCACCGCAGACATGGTCAGTGGAAGACAAACAAGTTGTGAAGATTTGGGACACAACAACAAGGCTCGTGGATGGTCACTATGAAATGGACATTCCATTTAAGAACAGACCGCCTGATTTGCCAAACAACTTTGAACTTGCTAAGACAAGGCTACTGCAGCTGACTAAGCGTTTGAAGAGAAATCCAGCAGATTTCCAAGCTTACAATACTGAAATTCAGAAACTTCTGTCAAATGGCCATGCAGAGAAGGTGGTTGGAGTTTCTGACTGTATGTGGTATCTGCCGCACCATGGAGTAAACAAGTCTGGGAAGAAAGAAGTTCCGAGTAGTGTTCAACTGCGCAGCTAAGTTTGAACAAAAGTCTCTCAACGAAGTGTGTCTCCAAGGACCAGATTTGACCAATAATCTTTTGGGAGTCATCATGAGATTTAGAGAGAATCCAGTAGCCGTCTCAGGAGACATACAGTCCATGTTTCTTCAAGTGCGAGTTAAGCCTGAAATCCGAGATGTGTTGAGATTCCTTTGGTGGGACGAAGATGATGTTGAACCAACGATCTACAGAATGACGCTTTGCGCCGAACTGCTGAAGATCACAAGTCTGAGTTTCCCAAGCAAGTCATTGATGCTGTGTATAACTCATTCTACGTTGATGACTGTCTCCTGTCTACTAAAACTATTGAAGAGGCTGTGGAGCTAACGTCTCATCTGAGGGATCTATTGGTCAAAGGTGGTTTTCATCTTCGGAAATGGATACCCAACAGCCGAGAAGTGTTATCTTCAGTGCCGGCAGAAGATAGAGGTCAGACACTTAAGACACTGAACCTGGATGACTTGTCTTCTTCCTGAAGAAAGAACACTGGGACTCTGTTGGAACACTGAGAGGGATAGTTTTGGAATCCAGATTAATTCTCAAGACATAGTCCTTTCCAAGCGGGGTCTGCTTAGCACTATGAGTTCTGTCTATGATCCCTTGGGCATCCTGGCACCCTACGTACTGGTATCGAAGCTCATCTTTCAAGATGAATGTAGACTTCAGAAGGGCTGGGATGAACGTCTGGAACCTTCAAATGAGAAAGGATGGTTAAAGTGGTTGGATGGCCTTCCTATACTGGTTGACTTACACATCAACCGAAGTGTCATGTCTCCTGATTGTACAGATGTTGAATTGCATTACTTCAGAGACGGATCATCGAAAGGATACGGCATCGTTACGTACATCAGGACTGTGAGACCGGACGGTGAAGTGAAGTGCTCATTCATGATGGCCAAATCCAAGTTAGCACCTTTGAAGGGAATGACCATACCTCGTCTAGAGCTACAGGCAGCGACTTTGGCTGTGCAGATGGATGCTTTTCTCCGACGAGAGCTCAAGTTTCAAGTTAGGTCATCAACCTTCTGGACAGACAGCATGATAGTGATTCACTACATTAGAAATACCAAGAAACGTTTCAAAACATTTGTGGCAAATAGACTGTCGGTGATACATGAAGGAACTTCTCCTGAACAGTGGCGCCATGTCAGGTCCAAAATTAATCCTGCTGATGATGCATCTCGAGGTCTGGATGCTGCACAGCTGTTGTCAAGTCAGCGATGGTTACAGGGGCTGGATTTCTTGGGACAGGACAAGTCTACATGGCCAGCTATAGATATCAGTGGATCTGACATCCCAGATGATGACTGTGAGGTGAAGAAGCAAGTCAAGTCTCATACCACGATGGCCAAGAACTACTGTCCTATTGATGAAATGTCTGCTCATTACAGCTCTTGGTTCAAGTTCAAAAGGGAGTTGCCTGGCTGCAGCGGTACATTTCTTGGTTGAAGAGCAAGCGTCAAATGAACATTACCACAGCTGAGCTTCTGGAAGCTGAACAGGTGATCATAAAGAAGGCTCAACTGAAGAGTTTCAAGGGAGAAATACAAGCCTTGAATTCCGGTCGAAGACTTCCCCGTGGCTCGCCAATCTACAAACTGGAACCATGTTTGGATGAAAGGGGAGTGCTTAGAATTGATGGAAGACTCCAGGAGTCAACTTTGTCTCAAGCTCAGAAACACCCCTACATAATCCCAAGAGATCACCACATTGCCCACTTGATCATTCGTCACATTCATGAGAACACAGGACACTCAGGAAGAGAATATGTGTTGGGAAGGATGAGACAAGTTTTGGATTACAAGTTGTAGACCTCTGATAAACCAGGTCACTGCTGGTTGTGTAGTGTGCAAGAAGATACGTGCCGAAGGAATGCACCAGAAGACGGCTACACTCCCAGAAGATCGAGTCACTCCAGGAGAAATACCCTTTGCAAGTGTTGGGATTGACTGTTTCGGACCATTCTTGGTGAAAAGGGGCCGGTCAACGGAGAAAAGATATGGATGCATCTTCTCATGTCTTGCGGTTCGTGCTGTTCACATTGAGAAGCTTCACTCCATGTATACAAATTCCTTTATCAACGCTCTGGTGCGCTTTGAAGCTAGGAGAGGCACCCCGAAGCTCATCCGCTCTGACAATGGGACCAATTTTACAGGAGCTGAAAGGGAGCTAGGAAAGGCACTTGCTGAGATGGCAAAGAACTCATCTGAACAAAACCACTGTTTGCAGCGAGAGGTCACTTGGAAGTTTAACCCCCCTTATCCTTCCCATATGGGCGGGGTGTGGGAGAGAAGATTAGAAGCATTCGCAGAACCCTGACAGCCATAGTTGGAACCCAAGTTCTGGATGATGAAAGACTTTCAACTCTGTTTTCTGAGGTTGAATCGATCATCAATGGTAGACCCTTTACTACAGTCTCCGATGATATCAAGGACCTAGCACCTTTGTCGCCGAAGGATCTTCTGCTGGTTGGTCAGTCTTCGCCCTTGCCTGGGAACTTCACTAAAGAAGACAGTTTTAGGAGAAGATGGCGTCATGTCCAGTTCCTTGCGGACCAGTTTTGGAAACGTTGGACCAAAGAGTATGTGTCAACTTTAACCTTTAGACGGAAGTGGCATGATGACATTGAAAGCCTGAAGGTCAATGAAATTGTCCTTGTGATGGATGACAACATGCCCCGGAGTGAGTGGAGGTTAGGTCGTGTGATGGAGATCATTTCCAGTCATGATGGTGTTATTAGGTCAGCGAATGTTAAGACTAGTACTGGATTCGTTCACCGTCCAATTAGTAAACTGTGTCACCTAGTGAGTGCATAGAACTTATTGTTATAGGTTTTCTGATTTATAAATAAGAACGACAATTATTCAGGGAAATAGGTTTCATTCAAATATGACAATTTGATTTTACACAATTGATTTCACTGTGTTTATGTTTACTGATGGTAGTTTTACGCTAATTGACGCTTATATATTGTAAAGGTAAATGCTTGTAAGTCGCATTTAAGGGGCCGGTGAAAGAGATAGCTATATTTAGTGATTTAGCCTCGATTTGAATTGTGACGGAGTGACGTCACGATGGTGTGACGTCACGCTTCGTTTAGAACTGGCCACCAAATTTTCCAGGAACTCTAACACCGAACTTTTTTGATTGTACTGATTTTACGGGAACTATCGAATGAACGGATCAACTATCATTATGGACTTGTGTCGCTAACACTGGGAGTATATGAATAATATTAACTAAAGCAAATTAACCACAAAATATGAAAACTTGTGCACAGTATTTTCTTTTGACACCATAATATGGTATCCATGGCAACCAAAATGCAAATGAAAACTTAAACAATAAAATGTTTGCAAATTTACACATGGTAATGACTTATGGGTCAAAGGTCAATGTTGTAGAAGGCTTACTCCAAATATGGAAATTCGCCAGAACTTATTATTGTTACATAGAAGCTCAATAATGTCATATCATATGAAAGCTTATGCAAAGTATTTTCTTATGACACGATAAGTGTGGTATCCATGGCAACCAAAATACTGTTGTGGCTACCTTCATGCCAACTTATACTACAATGTATATTGTGTCAAGGGAGGTAACCTATATACTACAAAAATCTGTGAGGACTGACAATAGACGTGATAGTTCACTTGAATTGTTGTTGAAGATGCTCTTTAATGAAACCCTTTTTTTTTGGTAACCATGGCAACAGACAAGCCATTGCCATTAATTAGTTAACCAGATAACAGGTTGTTCAAACATGACTGTCCTACTTTCTTTAAGCCTAACCACATGCTACCTGGACATATTGTCCTAATATGGAGATGTGACTTAGCAAAAACAATGATTAAGCAGTCACAATGGGACAATGAAACAACATAATAAACACTGTACTGTCTTTGTCATTCAAAATACATGCAATGAAGCGAAGAAAATTAGATTTGAATGAAGATATGGGGAATATTCCTCCTCTCAAGTGACAAGAAAGCTAGCTTAGAGGACGATTGCTTTTTTGTGGTGAAAGTGACTCTTTGGAGACAACTCCAAATGAGGGGTTGAGAACTGTATCGGCACTGGAGTTGACCATAATGTTCGAAAATGTGCAGAGCTGCTCTGTGATAAATCCTTGCTCAGGAAGCTGGCAATGGGTGAACAGCTTGGATGTATGCACTCAGAAAGAGTAAATACTTCTTGTCTGAAAGAAAAGCTGCTGAATTGTTTACCAGAACTACAGTCAAAGAAGGAAGGAAGAAATGTTTTTTGTAATGTTTGACAAAGGATTTGGTATGTGTAAATATTTAATAATTTTTTTGTTAAGTGTACTCCAAGCATAATAAAAGATTTTATTATCTTTAAAATGAATAAAAGTGCAATTTGATAACATATACATTCATCTTAAAATACAAAATTGCATTGTCCTGTCTGAACCATATGTTCTTTTGTATTATCCTTTTATGTAGATTTGTTTATGTTGGCTTTGTGAGAGACTGTGAGGGAAACCGTATGAAGGCAAACAATATGTCCATTTCAGTAAATAACATCTTGGATAATTATGGTGGGCAAGATAAACATTCACTCCTGCATCTTTTGCAAGATTCAAACGATGAAAATCTCCAAGATGAGCCAATAATTATTTTTGAAAACACAAAATATATTGATAACGAAACACTGGTTGATACATTGAAAGAAAAGCACCTAGTCTTTAAAGTTTTAAGTTTAAACTGTCAAAGTATGTGTATGTGATTTTGGCTTTACGTCCTGTATTTCTGCACCGTATGGGCTAATTAGGACAGGCAGGGACCATGGCAATGAGACGAAGGATGAAACAGTCATCCAATTTAGGCTCGACCGGGAATCGAACCCGGGACCCAGCGGTTGGACAAACTGTCAAAGTCTGTATGCCAAGATCGATCCACTAAAGATTTTACTAAATGATTTACAAGAACAGGGCTGTTTCTTTGATGCTATGTCTGCAGGAAACGTGGATAAATGAAATTATCGACATGAGTATATTCCACATTGATGGTTATGAATTCATATCAAAATCTAGAAACTGTAGTGCTCATGGGGGTCTGGCAATATATCTAAGGGAAAAGTACAATTTTCAGCATCTGTCAAGCCCTGTTTACACAACTTCTCAAGCACTTCTTCATATATTTTGATGAATAACATTTCCAAGCCTCAGCCATGTTTCCTGTCATTGGATTATAAAAGCCTTAAACAAGATCTGCCAAAGTATATAAATTCGAAAGTTACAATGAAAGTGCATTTGGGAGATTTAAGGTAGACTTGGAAATATATAATATAGATAGGCTATTAAATTTTGAAGAAAATGGCAAGTACTATACGATATTTTAAAGAAAGACATTTCCCCTCAAGATGTGTGTGTGTGTGTGTGTGTGATTAGGGCTTTACGTCCTGTATTTCTGCACCAGTTGGGCTAATTAGGACAGGCAGAGACCATGGCAATGAGATGAAGGATGAAACAGCCATCAAACTTAGGCTTGACCGGAAATCGAACCCGGGACCCAGCGGTTGGAAGCCCAGAGCGCTACCTCTGAGCTAGGCCTCTGCCTGGAGTTGTGGATTATAGAAATATTGTTATATCACAATTTCTGCTTAATGCCGAAAAATGCAATTTTCCATTTCCATGGCAACCGTACTCAGTAACAGGAAGTAAAAATTATAGTATTGACCCCCTCTATCATCGTGCAAAGTTTCAGAGCTGTGTCGCAAAGTGAACGATTTTTCGGCTTAGAACCCTGACTATTGATGCTGGATAGTTTTTCTAACTGTTCAACAGTTTTATTACCTGTTTGCTGGACTCACCATCAAAATATTGATTATAAAAGTTGGCATATATTTCAAATGAAAGTTTTTCTCCAGGGAAGTTCGTGGGAATTAGACTCAGATTCATTCAATTTCACATTCATACATAAATTATAAAATTAAAATTACAAAACTCACATTTTATACATAATGTGAGGAGACCCCACTAAGAAGGTATCCCTTCGCTATCGTGGGGCCACCTACAGGGATTTAAGATTCACAAAATATTTTCTATACCAATTCAAATTAACAAAAACAAAAATATAAACAATGTACTTCATCAATGATGACATATGAAAGGTATGTTATGAATATGAAGACACTAATGGTGGTTTGGCCTTGAACAAATACATTATATGTCGCTATTATACTAAATTTGATATATCTCTTAAAACTGTCCTGACTGTGTAAATAGTTTTTCTTTTATAGTTGACAGACATGTTATTTAAATTAATTATTAAATTATTTCTAAACTTAATATTTTGGTTGGCAAATTCATGATTAACTAATTGTAATCTAAATCTATGTACTTGTCTTGTGTCATAATTATGATGCTCATTTGGTGATAATAGAAGAAGATCAATAAAATATTTTGGAAGAATGTGTTAAGGTCATGCAGTGCACAAATGTCATGGAATTTAAGTAATTGACAAAAATATCAAGCTAGAAAATTCTGTACCCATGAAAATTAAATGTTGGTTAAGAAAATGTGCAGATCTCAGAAAGAATGTAAAATACTAAAATCGAAAGGTCAGAACTAAAATGACAAGCCTAAAGGCATCAATATTCTGAAATCTTACCATTGCTACTAACAGGTGCTTGAAAGTGATAAAGAATTAACAAAATCCTTACAAGACTGGCTTTACTTAAAACCAACATGGTGGATTCTGAAGCAGCCAAAGATTAAGTAAATGTTGTTTGTTGGCTCCTTATCATTGCATTGAACCATGTCCAAAATGGAAATTGTTTTACAAAAATGATTTTTTAAATGCATGGGCTTTCACATTGTGTTAAATACAAAGTGCTCTCCTTTATGAAACCTATACATATACCATTAAAATAACAAATTCAATTGTTAAATATCAGGAATCTCATCTGCTTACAATATGCATTGTAATGTAAGAAGTAGGTCTTTCATGAAAGCATGATAGCCAAATCCAAAAAACGGTCTGTCAAACCCTTTTTCATGCATGACAATATTACCAATAATTATAACCTGAATGATTTTTCCATAAATAAATAATGCACATAATTTTTTAAAGGAATTATATGAATGAAGAAATTTTACCGACATGCAGAAGTCACAAAAGACCTTCGTCAAATAATAATAATGATGTATATAGTTCAATGTATATATTGTACATCATTTTTGAATGATTTTCATAGTGTAGATAAATTCAAAGAGCCTCAATGAAAAACAGCTTTAGTAATCCTTTTAAATAATTATTGTACTGGTGTGTACCAGTCTTTTAATTTGTACACCAGAGGCCACTATAACCAATCAATAACACAACCAGGTGGAGCAATTGTAAGTGTCACGGAGTGATCACAGCTCCAGCCTTTTACACACCAGCCATAGCTGTTGGAGGGAGCAGACCAATGCAATTACATGGTCATGCTCAATGAGTCTGTGTGTCAGCATTTACCATCTTATCTGTGAAGGAATGCATTTTTCTGAAGTGTTATCTGAAATGACTGCTGGTTGGGAATTGAATGTGCCAGAAATTGTAAGTATATAATGAGATTAGGCATTATTTTGCTTTTTAATTATATGTGATATTAATTAGTTTACTGTGTTTTATTAGTCATATATTTTAGTGATATATTTTATACATTATTGATTACTACTTGTACTTGTGTTTATTGTAAATTTACTATATGTATTTTTGTTCCACAAAGGTGTCAAACTGGCATTACTTCCAGTCGTCCTGAATTCCCTTCCCAGTACAGTTCCAATTTCTGTCTGGTGCCAATTTGATGTCTTCCTAGTGGGCAATTGTCTTCTTTACTGATGAGGGTCCAATTACTGCGCTGACGGTTCACCTGGTCCAGTTTCGTGTTAATTCATCTGATTGTCTGATTCAACTTTAAACATGGAACAACTCCAGCAAAGGGCGACTCAATTAAAGACTGAAAGGACAGCTGCTAAATCAAAGGTAACACTGTCTGCCAAAAGATTAAATGGAGCAATACAGACACAGGCTGATGTGAACTGTTTAGAGAAAATCCAGTTTGAATTAGAACAAGCCATCTCTGAATATGAAATAACAAGTGAAGAATATCAAGAACTGGTGGAGAGTAAAGAAGAATTGGCTGAATTTGCAGTTGTAAATGGTCAAAACTTGAGTGTAAAAGACACATATTCCGAAGCAATCAAGACATTGAAGCTGCTTCACACCAAACTGTGAAATCCTGTTTATTCACAAGGCTTGAATCCAGCTAAATCCATTTACAAGGCTTATGTGACAATACTGAGAAAGCTGTGAATGAGGGTTAGTGGTGTTCACCAGAAGTGTTAAGTGAACTTGGTCAACAATTTAATCCACTTGTATCTGATGTCAATGACTTGCTTGCACAGCTTGGGCCTATGCTCAGTGAGGATGAGTTTAAGAGAACAAATAAAAGTGCAATTGATGTTCTTAGTAAAGCTGATTCAGTAAAGTTACTTTGTAATGTAGCAATGTCAAAGCAGTGCAAGTCAATTAGTAATGTTCCGGTTCATGACCCTATGGTTTCTAATGTGTCCACACACATTTTCACATTCTATGTCTTTTCCTTCAGAGCAAGTAACTTATGCTGAAGCGAAATCATCTGATGACATGTCAGTTCGGACAAAACCTTCTCTATCATATGCTACAGGTAAGGGTGACATACAGGTTAAAAATATCAAACTCCCTGAGTTTAGCGGTCTCAGAAAAGACTGGCCTGAATTCAAGGCCATTTGGAGGGAATTGGCTGAGGGTGCCCTTAGTAGTAAATCTGCCCTTGCTTATGAGCTTAAAAGGTCACTAAAAGGGCAAGCTAAAGAACGGGTAAAAAATGTGTATGTTACCAGATCTGAAGCATATGACACAATGTGGGCTAGGTTATCTGAGTATTATGGTGATATCAGTGCTGGTGTCCATGCAGCATTAGAAAGTCTGAGAAAATTAAAGCCCATTAGAGAAGATGATTATAGAGGTTGATGAGGTAGAAGCTGCTTATGCTCAGTTAGATGAGCTTGGTCAAACAGAGGTAATCTCAATAAGAGAGATTGATAACATTTGTGAGCTTCTGCCAGGTAGCACACAAATGATTTGGATTCGTAGTTACCATGAAATGAGTGTTGAAGAGTAAGTTAAACCAATGAAAAGGTTCTTAAAATTTCTGGTGAATGAAAGTGCCTCTGTTGCCAGGTTAGCTGAGGGTCAAAAGAGCAAAAAGTCTCATAATTCTGATGCTAACTTTGCCTCACAAGGTAAAGCACCTCACATACAGTCCAATAAAACTCGGTGTGTTGTTCATAAGGGTGAGAATGTAAAGCTCAAAACCAGAGTGTAAAGATTTCAAAGCTTTAAGTCTAGATGAGCGGTTTCAAGCACTCAGAGACTCTCACGCATGTTTTCAATGTTTTGGCTTTCATAGGAGGGATCAATGCAGGAGCAAAATTTGTTGTGCAGTCTGTGAAAAGGCTAGCCATCACACTCTGATGTGTAAATGTGCAGAGGATCCTACTGCTAATTTTGCGAGTCCAAAAGCAAATGTTAGTAGTCATGTAGCCTTAGCTCCATTATCAGATTCTACATCTTTGTATGCCATTCATCAGGTTCATGTGGTCAATGGGGCAAATCTGCTACTATTTTTTGTGATAATGAGTCCAACTCTTCCTATATTACTAACAGGGCAGCTGACAGGTTGAAAGCCAAAAGATTAAACCGGTATGTCTTGGACATCACCACAATGGGTAATGTCAACCGTGAGTATGACACTCAGAACTGTGAATGGTGAGATTGTGCCAATTTTAGCATTTGGTATTGAACAGATTACAGGTCCAGTATCTTCGCTAGACATGGTTGGTTTATCTCGTATCTTTCCAAATAGGGATGTGTCTGTTTTACAGCGGAAGTCCTCCTAGGTTGTGATTATTATGGTCTTCATCCC
Source organism: Alitta virens (assembly GCA_932294295.1). Lineage (NCBI taxonomy): Eukaryota > Metazoa > Annelida > Polychaeta > Phyllodocida > Nereididae > Alitta > Alitta virens. Next base: position 25,064,094 of record OW028583.1, on the reverse strand, counting down.
AAGAAAGAGGTATGCACTAGCGGTAATCTCAGTGTCATGCAAGGATATCTTGGTGTTTGCTTGATTGGTAGTCATCCTTGATTGCAAGAAGAAACTGAATTGAGTTGCAACATGATCAAAGTTGTCCATGAACGTAGAATGAAAGCTGATTGTAACTTTGTCTTGCAGAAGCAACTCTTGCAACCAGATCTGAGTCCAATATATGCAGCTAAGCTAAGTTGTGATTCGAATTTCCACTCAAGTAGGTCGTTAAATGGTGTTCCTAGTTTCATTGAGGGTCAAGAGTTAGCCACTAGTTCTGTTCCTAAGTGTGGAGGATTTAAGTGTGGCAAATTTCCTTCTGTGGGGCATACTTATTCCTTCAAGGAGGAGCAAGAGTTGACGATAATTCAGGATAATTTAAGGTACAATGAAGCTGATATGGACTTGTCTCGTGAGCCCGACACTTATGTCATGCTCAGGGTGAACATGGGCGACACTCCTGCCCCTGCCATTTGTACAGAAGCTCTGTACAAAACAGCTGAAAGGTTAGGTAATGGGTGTTCAAGAGCAGCGCTTGTGATAACCAATTCCAGTTATGTTGATATTGTCGACTCTTTCGTTGACAGATGAACAGCTGAGCAGATAACACAGAAAACTGAGCAAATCCTGGATAGAGGAGGTTTTCGTATCAAGTGTTGGTTGTTCAGTGGTGATGTAGAGTCTGATGCTCAGCTTAAAACAGGTGGAAATGTCACAAGAGTGCTTGGTGTCAGTTGGAATTCCAAAGAGGATCTTATTCAGTTTCAGGCTATCTTGAATTTCTCTTCTAAGAAAAAGGGTGAGCATACAGGTCCAAATTTGAGTGTTGAGGATATTCCACATGGTGTACCCTTCACATTGACTAAAAGATTAGTTCTTAAGCAGGTCATGATGATTTTTGATCCTTTGGGTTTGCTGAGTCCATTCACTTCATTGCAAAATTGTTTCTGAGGGAATCCTGGGCTATCAAGTTAGATTGGGATGATGCATTGCCCTCTAGTTTGCATGAAAAATGGATAGATTTCTTTTACATGATGTTTCAGGTGAATGACCTTGCATAAGAAAGAGCACTGCATCCTATTGATGCAGTTGGTAGGCCATGGTTGATTCTACTTTCAGATGCTAGTGATCATGCATATGGTTTTGCAGCATATGTGAGATGGAAAGTGTCTGATGGATATTGGTGCAGGTTAATAATGGCTGAAGCCCCCCTCTCACATAGCCGGTTTTGCCGTAGTGAAGCCATAGTATGACGTAAGGGTTACGCAACACGCTTCTCGGCTCCAAGCCGACGGCAAACAGGTAATTCTCGGCGATACTCGTCGAGTCACTCCTGGGTGGGTGGGTGATTAGGGCTTTACGTGAGAGGGGGGCTTAAGTGTCGCATTGCTCCAATTCAGCGCTAACTGTCAAGGATTTCAAATCGTTAAACAACACCGACATGCTATACGCAAAACGCTATGCTACGGTTTCTTTGCACCAGAGGACGCCATTGTACAGCAATACAGCCACAACCGCCCTTAGCGGAATTTGTACAAAGCATCATCAGACAATTCAACGGTGTTGACAGCATATAATCCAAGCTTTCCGCTCCTTCTGTCTCTGGCAGATAACATATTATATGCAGTTCCATCACAAGTCAGCATTACTTGGTCACTGCTAATCAGCAAGTTGTGCAGAGCATCGGCCCAAAGTTTGGCCACCATAGACCATGGCAGGCTTGTGCCAATAAACAATTGCAAACCTGTATGTACACTTAACCACAATTTCAACAACTTTAATGGTACAGTAAATTATAAAAACCTTACTGATATCATATTATTGGCTTTTACTTTTAGGTCAACATTGGACAGAAGGCTGCCCAAAAAAGATAGATAGATTGTACTGCACATATGTGCCAACGGATCTTCTATGACTAGAACTTAACTTCAGAAATGTCTTTATATTTTTTCGATATTGTGATTTGTCTGAATAAAGGTATTTATATTGTTTTGACAGTCCCTACAAGGTGTTTTTGATTCTGTGGTAGCCCTGCCAGGAATTCCATGTGAAAAACCCATTTAAAAAGAGTCATATTTTGATAACATTTGGAGCTGTCGGTTCATTCATTTTATAATTTTATGATAACGATGTTGCCAAATTGTGTTTTAATGCAAATGCACCAGAGACTACCCATCTGTTTTATTTGTTGTTTTAGTTTTTATTGGCTCCAGTATTCCATAAAAAAATATGCTAAACTTCCTAAATTTGTTAATATGCAAATTAGTTACTTAAATAATTGTGCACCTGAAAGACACAGACCAGCTGGAGCAAAAATTAGCTACTTTAATACATTTGAAAATGTTATGGAGACACACATATTGAATTCTCAGGAATAAGGGATGGATTATTTTCCATCCCTATTTCCAAGAATATTTCCAAGAATAAGGGATGGATTATTTTCCATACCTATTCCCAGAATAAGGGATGGAATCCATCCCTATTCTCAAGAATAAGGGATGGATTTTTTTTCATACCTATTCCCAGGAATAAAGGATGGATTATTTTGTACTTATGAACAGAGGTCACAAATTGCCCCAGGGTCAAATTCCAAATCAATTTAAGAATTCCAAATCAATATAAGAAGCTGTTTATATGTATTTTTGTTCCACAGGGAACCAAATGACAATAAAAAGGTGTCAAACTGGCATTACTTCTAGTCGTCCTGAATTCCCTTCCCAGTACAATTATGTTCTTTTAATATAAACATAAATAAATAAACAAAAATAAATCATAACACAACAACCAAAATCAGTTTATTAGGAAAAGGAATAACAAAACAGCACCAATTTACAACTTAAAATAGGGTAGTTGAAGTTAATGACGTTTTAACCTACAAGGCCATACACATTTGACTATGGTTTTTATATATAAGTATGGCTAGCAAGTGTACAGGCAAATAGTAGGTGTAGAAAGTGAAGACCATAAGTCTGTACCTATGAATAAGAGTTTTCTCCATATCCTAGCAAACTTTGAGGCAACAGAAAGCATGTCATGTAGAAAGAGTGCGAAAGAGTGTCAATAGTGCAAGATACTGTTCTTTACCAAACATGTAAGGCTCAATAATCCGTCTCAAACTTGGTGGTGGTGGTAGATTAGGGCCTGTATTTCTAATTAGGACAGTTAGGGACCATGGCAATGAGACGAAGGATGAAACAGCATCCAACATAGGCTCGACCGGGAATTGAACCCGGGACCCAGTGGTTGGAAGCTCAGCGCGCTACCAGTGAGCTAGGCCCCTACCCCGTCCCAAACCTGCAGTTAGTAAATAATTCGGTGGGCCAGGTGCCATATAAGATCTGGCTAAAAAAATTTGGCATGCACATGTCTGGTTATGATCAACAAGCAGCTTTAGGTTGAAGAGTACCAAAACATTTACTTATATATTGACAGCTGGAAAAAATTTAAGAAAATGAATTCTTATATTCCATATAAGGACAAATGCACTAAAATTAGCAGAATTTACATGAAGAAGTTTCAAAATTTTCAATATTTCTTTGAGACTTAGTTTTTGAATTCAGAAGATGTCAAGCTAAGTGACACACAAAGAATTTTGGTTGTCATGGAAACATCAGGACCAAATAAAGTTCATAATGTGTGTACCAAAAAATGCAAATATGTTTTTCCCTTAATAGCAGTTCCAAGTCAGTCGGAATTCAGGAGCAGAACAAAATGAGCCTGCTGACTGGATACAACAATAACCTAATGCCTCAGATACTGGATTGGACCAAGACAGTTTTCAGTCTAAGCTATAAAAATAAGCATTTCGATTTGCGTTACCTTTTAAGCATAAATTATATCAAACTAAAAAAAAAATTCTTAGTGTGCTAGAATCATACTCTATCCATAAATATTGCTATATTTCATCATAATGCAAAATTTGTAGCTGAAGCCCTTCCTTTTCTGTGCATAGTGATGTGATGCTGCCTCGATCATGTGCCCAATGGGGAAAAGTTCTCCCTAACTTTGATGAAACCGTATTCATGAAATCCAGACCAGACCTGCACTCGAAATAATTATTTTGAGGTATGGTGGTGGTGGTGGATTAGGGCTTTACGTCCTGTATTTCTGCACCTGATGGGCTAATTAGGACAGGTAAGGACCATGGCATTGAGACGAAGGATGAAACAGCCATCCAACATAGGCTCGACTGGGAATTGAACCCGGGACCCAGTGGTTGGAAGCCCAGCGCTTATTTTGAGGTATAAATTGGAGATGAAGCAAAAGCAAGACAATATGAGGGTCCAAAATATGTAGATGAAGTAAATCAGGTTTTATTTTAAAACCGCACACAAAATGTTTTACTATAGTATAAAGTGTGTGCGTGTGATTAGGGCTTTACGTCCTGTATTTCTGCACCAGTTGGGCTAATTAGGACAGGCAGAGACCATGGCAATGAGATGAAGGATGAAACAGCCATCCAACTTAGGCTCAACCGGGAATCGAACCCGGGACCCAGTGGTTGGAAGCCCAGCGCACTACCTCTGAGCTAGGCCCCCGCCATACTAAAGTGTATAAAAAAAAGAAAATACAAAGCAATTTTAATTGTTCTTTATTTAAAAAAAATGCAGTAATTCATCATAATTCACTGGAGGGGAGGTCATCAGAGCCACAGATCCATTCCTGGTTTCTCTGTAACCCTTCACACAAATGACCTCTGGTGGATAATGACAAAATTACTAAGTCTTACAGAACAAACAAATGCAACAACCAATATATATATTTATATATATACCAATATATTGAATTAAAATATGTACAAAAATAATACAGCGGAAACGCGCACTACAGACATCTGGTAGCAGACCACTTTCCAGTTTTCGTCTGTTACCTTCATCACTGCAATGGCGAAACCACAAAAGGAATACAATGTGACAAATCCCTATCATTCATATCCAGTGCATTCTGGTTCGCCATAATTCATGATGACATGTTGTTCTTATCAGTTCTGACAGTTCTATTGTTGTCTGACCCCAACAGTCCTTCAAATTCAGCATTTCGCCTTATCTGGTCTTGACAGTATTGATAGTTAACTTCTGTACACAATAAACATACACGTGTCTGTTATATTGACCAACACAAGGTTCTCGTTAAAACACCATTTCCAGTGCACAGCCATTACAATATTTGACAACAACTAGATCTTTTCTAAAGAAAAACAAAACTCCCTTATACAAGAATAATTTCTCTATTGTAAATAAAGGAAAATTTTTTTTGAAGCTGATGATTTTTAAAACTATTTACTATACGTTAGGACAAATGAAACGATAGTAACTTTCATGGCATCCAATATTTCCTAAATAGTCCTATCTTATCGAGTTTATTTCTATAAAATCATAATCAACTTAGTTTTGCTTACTTTCTGAGGTTGGTGTTCGAACTCAGTTTTCGTTTTGTCAAGCTCATCGTCACTGTCAAATGGTGTTTTGGTTATTTTCCCTCGGTCAAGATATTTGACATGGTCGAACTAATGTTGTATCAAAAGTCAACTGTCATGAAGTGAGCGTTTTGTTGACAAGCTCATGAGATAAATCTCAAATGCAGTCTACTAATGGTACAGATGATGCACTATGTCAAGCATTTTGTCAAGGTATATCTTTATTGTTGTTTGACTGTGGTCAAGTTGTGTTAACTTGTATACCGTCAGTCTGTCAGGTTTGTACCTGTCAAGATCTTGTTGGTCATCAGGCAGACTGTTGTCAGGAACTGGCTTGTTGAGAACTACTTTCACTTTGTCAATTTGCTGGTTGTTGTCATGAATTACCTTGTCAAGAACTGCGTTCAATTTGTCAGTCAGCAGACTGTTGTCATGCACTTGATTCTAATGCAGTAACTTGTTCACCATTTTGTCAAACCATTCGTCAACTTTGGTGTTTTAGCACGTGCGTGAAGTTGTTTCGTCAAAGATCTCGTCATTGACGACGAGGGTTTGTGCGTCACGCAGTCCGTCACTCACGTAATTGCTGTTGAACATTATCACTCTGTCAGAGAGACTGTCATTGTTCTTCAGAATTGCTGTCTTGTCAACGGGATTGTCACTGACTTTGTATGTTACTTCGTCAAAGGGACTGTCACTGTTCAGCATTAGTGCGTCAGGACCTGAGTCACTCTCTTCTCTGTTGATGTTGAGAATTGTTATTTTGTCAAAGCACTTGTCATGGTCACTGTGATTCACTGTTTTGTCAAGCTGACTGTCACTGTTCTCCAGATTTGCTGCTCTGTCAAGCTTGTCAGAGATCACTATTGCTGTTTTGTCAAAGAGTCTGTCACTGTTCTGGCGAACTAGCGTCTTGTCAAGAAGTTTGTCAAGATGTTGGTTGACTGCCACTTTGTCAAACACTTTGTCATTGTCTATCAGTGTTGTCACCTTGTCAGGAGCTTTGTCAAAGTCAAGATGGAGTATTGGCAGATGCTCCATCTTGATTTGCAGATCGTCACTGTCAAGACAAGTCAGATTTCTGAGTCTGTCAAGATGTGTTAGGTTCAGACTCCTTACCAGTAAAAATATTGTAGAAATCTGTAAATTTCGTGTACAAGAATGACTTAAATCTATCAAACAATGATGGCTCTGAACTGCCAGAAACTGTACTTATCTTCACTTGTCCATCTTGGTAACTTGATGTTTCATTTGGACACGAAATAAGGCTACACTTGCACAAATGAGCTAGTGAATTACTATCATGTCTACAAACACAGCTTTTGCTGTTACCGTTTCTTTCATTACATGAACAACGACCTTTGAAATCTACAGGCGAATGATGACACAAACAAGACTCCTTTCTGGTCTTGCATGCACAGGCTCTGCTGAGGTCTTCACTATTCACACAGCGACAATTCAATGATGTTTCGACTCTCTTTCCTCCATCGTCTGATTCTTTCAGCTATATAAGGCAAAGTAACATGTATCAATTCCATATACAGTAAACCTTGCATTAGTCAAATTCAAATGGCAACCTGATTTCATTCAGGTTAGGCAAAGATTCATAAATGGAAGAAATAGCCAATGGGAAATTTGGTTCAAGTTGTGCAAAGATTCAACATAACCAAATTTCGACTTACGCAAGAGTTAATTTGCAAGGTGACCAATATCATCCACAAGCAATCTTTGATGGGTCTCCTTGCCTTATTTCATCATTACTATCTTCCTATCATGCAAATAATTTCTTTTCATTGTCACTGTCATTTACTTTTCCCACTAAATAAGCATTACTCCACTGAATTGTCCTTGCCAAATGTCACTAATTTAACATATCTATTTATTTAAAAATTGTATGAGCATATTATTCCATTAATCTAAATTTCTAAAATAATGTCATAATTATAAGGTGGCCCCTCAGAAGCGACATATAATTGTCTTTTAGAGGGATCTCCTTGCCTCTTTTTGTAACTTGACTTTCCCCATGGGTTTAATAAATTCTTTGTCATTGTCATACTGCCTTAATCATTACCTCCATGCACATCACATGAAGGAGATTACGTTTTGCCATATAATAAATATATCAGTATTTTTCGTTTGCTTGCAGGTTATCTCTAAATGCTATAAATGCATGCTGATATTGAGATAAAATGTTGTTGGCAGCTGGATGAAGAGACTCAATTTTGAATTCGATAAGTCTCATTCAGGACCTTGAAGACTTTATCTGCCTCGACAGAGGAATGCACTGGTGGCTGGTTGTTACTACATATTATCAATCAAAACTAGTTTTATCATTGCTGAAATAAAAATCCAAATACTCACTTGAGTGTGAACCGCTTCAGCAGTTTTTCGACATACTCCACAAGGATTATCAAGATATGTCGACTGAATTGTTACTTCAACATAGCCAAACTGGACACTGCTCTTTGGGTGGGCAACATAGTAGGTCATTCGGCCACATCTGTAATGATATATGGTTTATTGCCATACATTTCACCTACATAATTTTCCTTCTCGAAGGCATATAGCCGCTGCTGAGAAATTAAGTTTCAATTAAAAATAGAAGAATAAAAATAAAATAAATAAATAGGCCGGGTGATGAAATATTTTTAAGTTACTCCAGATTCAAAAGCACAATGTGGGTGGGTGGGTGATTAGGGCTTTACGTCCTGTATTTCTGCACCAGTTGGGCTAATTAGGACAGGCAGAGACCATGGCAATGAGACGAAGGATGAAACAGCCATCCAACTTAGGCTCGACCGGGAATCGAACCCGGGACCCAGCGGTTGGAAGCCCAGAGCGCTACCTCTGAGCTAGGCCCCTGCCCCAAAAGCACGATGTCATATTTTTAAGAAATTCACACACTTTGGGTGATTATTTTAACTGTGGTCGCCATATTTTGTAGTAAGATTAGCGAAGTATCTTTAATTTATCATCTTTAAATCACATACATCAATGGTGTACTAAATATGATAAATTATATAATTTAAAAAAAACGACGTAGAAAAATATCTATTAAATTACAAAATATCACAATTGGATCTGTCGTCAGATGTTTAGGTGAAAAATAATCAAAATATAATCGATAAGCCATGGAACAACACATCAACATTATGGAGAAAATTCTTTATTATAGTGAAACGGGCTCATGGCACTTGTGGTTAGCCCCCCAGCCCTCTTGGGCTTACAATTCACCCATAAACACTAATGTTAAAATAAGTCACTCAAATCATAATTAAATACAGTAGTACTTCAGTCTCAAGTGAGCAAGTTTTTTCTGAAACTATTATCGTACTTAATTTAACTGCATGGTGTGGACTCCAAGCCTTATAATTCCATCATTACATCTGCCTCTGTCAGTTGATCATATCAACTAAGCTTCAAACCCAGTAGCATTGAGACGCTGAACAAACTGTTACATAAAACTTCCTCCGTACACCAAAGGCCAGGTATTGTATATACAATGTATTAACTAAATTTTCTTTCTTTTTCGTAATTTTTGTAAAATTAAATGACCTCACATGGAATTCTACAGCTGATGTAAGCTTGTATCACAAGTGCAATCTTAATATAGTAATTATATAGATAGATTTACACAATCTTGGATGAATTTTCTCACCTGTCGAAGATCAAAACATCCCCCTTGTGGCCTCCAAGCTGACCGAAAAGCCTGTTTCGGTGAGTTGATTGGAAGATTGGGAAGGTGGATTGATTTTGTAAGAAGTTGAGCCTTGACTGCCATTCCTTTGAGTTTATTCCTATGAATTCCACATCCTCCATGCCATCCTGATGCAGTTTGGTTCTGAGGGCATTCAGTCTGGAAAGGGATGTACATCATAGGGTCAAATGAAGTTCTACATACTTTTTTTTATGTAACAACTTTCATTTCATGGAAAAACTTCCACAATAATCCTAAATATAACTTTATCATACTGTAGTATATCATTCATTAATTCTTGTGTGTTTTCCACTATAACATGCTTTCCAATTTCCCTTATGTCTGGAATGTACAAACCAAATCACCTCAATAAGGACAATAAAGTATTATCTATCTATCTAAAACAAAATTAGCATTTCAAATACAGTGAAAGTCTCGTTTCAAGATCAACTTATCTCAATTTAACGTCACCATGTTCAATTAAGCTTGTTACAATGCAAAGGTCAAATCCAGTAATTTCTATGGACGTCTTTTGTGAGCTTTTATAGAATTTTGAAAATTCTATAATAGCTCACAAAAGACGTCCATAGAAATTACTGGATTTGACCATACCCAAAGATTTAATATGCAGAGTACAAGAAAGAGATTTTTGGCCAATTTAAATGCGTTGCATCACCATAGCGAATTTTAGTACTTAAGTTTTATGAACAACATGTGACAGATTGTCTAAAATCGTTCGAGTTACTAAATACGACCTCACCTTGTAATTTCTTGAACACAAGAAGGTCCGTTGGCTTGGAGGAGTGCCACCACAGCAACTTTACCTCTAACTTCTGAGAATATTGGACCCAACTGACCATTGTTCAGTGGGATACTCTGGCAGACTGACCAGGGCTGGGTCGCTGATGACCAACACAAGACGGTGGTCAAGAGCAACACAACAGCCCTGGCCAGCTGCCCCGAAGGGCTGCTGTTCATTTGATGGTTGACTTTTTTGGGCTGAAGAAAAAAGTATGCAGTGAATGAGTGATATATTTTATTTTACACATTAACCGATAAGGTCATTCTTAGCTAGAGAAGTATCTTTAGATGTGTGTGTGTGTGTGATTAGGGCTTCACGTCCTGTATTTCTGCACCAGTTGGGCTAATTAGGACAGGCAGAGGGTGGGGTGGGTGGGTGATTAGGGCTTTATGTCTTGTATTTCTGCACCTGATGGGCTAATTAGGACAGGCAGAGACCATGGCAATGAGGCGAAGGATGAAACAGCCATCCAACTTAGGCTCGACCGGGAATGGAACCCGGGACCCAGCGGTTGGAAGCCCAGAGCGCTACCTCTGAGCTAGGCCCCCGCCCTACAGGACAGGCAGAGACCATGGCAATGAGACAAAGGAGGAAACAGCCATCCAACTTAGGCTCGACCGGGAATCGAACCCGGGACCAAGCGGTTGGAAGCCCAGAGCGCTACCTCTGAGCTAGGCCCCCGCCCTACAGGACAGGCAGAGACCATGGCAATGAGACAAAGGAGGAAACAGCCATCCAACTTAGGCTCGACCGGGAATCGAACCCGGGACCAAGCGGTTGGAAGCCCAGAGCGCTACCTCTGAGCAAGGCCCCCGCCCTAAAGTATCTTTAGATAGATATTTCTCAAGCTATTGTTCCACCTGTATGAATCAAACAACTTATCTGATAAGGTTATTCATGTCTGTGACAGCTAAGGAGTCCTATAGTAGAGGTTCACATGTAACCACCAAGGGGTCATTTATATCAGGAGTGCCAAGAGGACAGGATAAATAGAAATAACCGCATGTTTAATATGTATTCTGGCAAAGCCAGAACTTCACTAGTTTATACAACCAGAGTGGGCATTACGCATCGCGCTGGCCCCATCCTTGAAGGCAGTTGCAAAGGGGAGTAAAAGCTGTTCTTGACAAATTCAGTAACCTTGGCCTTATTGTATGCCTTGCTAAGTGCTGCCTTGCTAAGTGCTGTCTTGATGCCTTTGCATAAATTTACACTGACAAAAAGGTACCCCATGTGGTGAGCGGTTTTTGAGTTAGTCTCATCTTGAGAGGCAATCTGACTAAATTTACACCTAGCTGACTAACAATTCCATATAACCAGTCAAAGAGATGAGATTTCTATGAGATTAAATACAATTTTGAATTTCAGTGAAGAGCATAATAATGCCATCTGAAGATCATCTACAAGCCCCGTGTGGGTTCAGCAATCAGCATTACAGGCCATAATGTTATTTTGAATGTGACTACCCAACTCTTAATTTGTTAAAAACAAGTGACAACAGTCATTATCACAACCCAAAGTCTTCCTGGTGGCCAGTACAGCCAAATACTCTGGGTCTAGACGAAGAACTGGCTAGTGTCTTCCTGTATTTCTTCCTGACACTCTGAAATGTTGAATATGTTAACCCTGCACGTGGAGCAAGGTGTTCATAAAAATAAAAACAAAGGATATACTTATTTTATTGAGAGTGAAATGCACCCTCTCCCTCTGTAGGGAGTAAGGTCATTCTCCCTGTTGTAAACTGTTTATTAAATTGGCAATTTGTTTGCCATATTTTGCTTTTCATTCATCATTATATCTTATATTTAGATCTTATTTATATATAAATGAATTTTATTATTATTTTTTTTTTTAAATACGAGTTTAAGTGGGCATCCACGTCAGCGTTTTTTTAAATAAGAACTTAGTCTCCTGACCAAAGGTAAAGAGTATATATTTATTTTGACTTTTTTTATTTTTTATTTACTGCTTATGTTACGTGTAAAAACGTACATTTCTTTAGATGTTCCTTGTAATTTGCTGCTTTTGTTTTTTTGTTTTATTTGGTCAAATAAATTCTCCCTCTCTCTCTCTCTCTCCCTCCAACAGACTCCTTGCTGCATAACTTGCATCATGAAGAAGAATACTAAACTCAGACCACTAGAAGTGTTTTGCCTCCTGTCCGACCCAGAAACCAATAGGAATATACACTGTTCGGGTTAAGGTACAGAAGTTTTCAACACAGAGATGCATTTTCAACTCGCGCGGAAAACATAAGTGATTATTTAGCACTAATTCATAAGTTTTGTTTAATTCTTAATGCACAAATTCTCAAGTATGTCCATGCCATAACCACACACATTCACTGACAATTAGCAATAACAACAGAGAATCTTCATTAAGTTTAGAACTGCAAAATATGGATGTGTCAAACACCTACCTGTGATTTGTGTGTGCTGTGCCCAATAGCCGGACACAAAGTAACAAACAAAGGAACTAACTCGGGCCAAGATATCAGAACTCAATTGCTCTTTGAACCTGTTCCAAATTTAGTCTCTTCCATTGTTATGTTGTTAACCCGAGTTGAAGGTCATTAAAGGTTGAATGCATTGAGTGCATGCACTGATAAACAAGTTAAAATGAGGTTGAAAGTTCAGTTAAGTGGATTTATAGCTTTGGTGGTCTCATGGTAAACTAGTGATAAATAAGGTAAATATGCAAACTATTGTAGGAATAGAAAGCTACAGGTATTGAGTAACAAGAAAAAAACAAAAGAAAGAAAAATAATACACCAAATTGAAGGCATTGGATAAGTTCTATTGTCTCGAGTGCAAAAAAAAAAAGATCCATAAAGAAGAGAAGTGTATAATACAATTTAAGTAGAGCTTGTGAAGGGTTCAATTTTGGCTAAATAACCTTACAGTTTCTGCTTGTACCAAAGGAAACCAGAGTCACAATTTATCAGCAAAATATAAAGTCTGAGATGTAGTCATTTCATAAATTAAAAAAACTGCAAAACAACTGCTATATGATGCTAACTAAATGGAAATGTCTGGCTGTTTTGCCTACAGTACCCAACATGAAAGTTGTGGCTGTCAGTAGACTTGCCGGTGTTACTGTGGATTGCAATGAAATGTAGTCAGCCACTTGACAAAGTGTCCTAGTGATGTCACAATTTACCATGCTTAAGTGGTTTCCCGTCAAGCCCATAAAGAGAAATGGTCTTAATTTCTTCAGTCTCAACAAAGTTCATTTACAGCTGTGTGTGTGTGTGTGTGAGTGTGAGATTAGGGCTGTACGTCCTGTATTTCTGCACCAGTTGGGCTAATTAGGACAGGCAGAGACCATGGCAATGAGACAAAGGAGGAAACAGCCATCCAACTTAGGCTCGACCGGGAATCGAACCTGGGACCCAGCGGTTGGGTGAACTCTTGGGTGGGCACTGGGCATGATCACCTATTGGGCAACAGAAGTCAAAACATTGCAATTATCTGCACCATTGCATCAAGCCTCCTCTGGAATCTGAATAAAAAACAATCATCATGAAGTAAAGCAGCAGATTAAGATAGTTGTTTTGGGAGCCAGATATAGGCACCCTTGCATGCAAAACTGTGACCTGACAGTCACACTTGGAATTAGACTAATGGCCCCTTGACCACGCTTCAATGCTATTAGCTGTTATACCAGCCAACATTCTGGTGGGTGGGTGATTAGGGCTTTACGTCCTGTATTTCTGCACCAATTGGGCTAATTAGGACAGGCAGAGACCATGGCAATGAGACGAAGGATGAAACAGCCATTCAACTTAGGCTCGACCGGGAATCGAACCCTATCGGGACCCAGCGGTTGGAAGCCCAGAGCGCTACCTCTGAGCTAGGCCTCCGCCCCCATCCAACATTCTGACACAGAAACTAGATGAGGGACGTTTTTATCAATCAGAATGATTTGGATACGCCCCTGGCTGTCATTATTAGCAGCTGCAACTCTATTGACGGCCACAACTTTTGTGTCAGACACTTTATTCAAAGCCGGATCTAAAAGTACATGGAGCATAGTACTATTTGGTGCTTAAGTTGCGAGGTACACATATTTGTCATTTTTGTTGAAAAGGTTCATGTCTGATGTACATAAATATTTTTGATAAATATATATATCAACATTTTAACAATATCAACTTGTCTTTACTGTCGCCCGAGCGACACTTTTACCTGAGTTTCAGAAGGCTTTTCACGGTGCTGCCACCCTTCTACTCAGCATGGGTACATGCTTGATAAGCTACTGCTGACATCTTTAACATCTATTCCAAAGGATGTGAGAACACGCATCTGCAATAGTGACAATTATCGAGGCATAACATTGAGTTCAAGCCTAAATCTGTTATGCACTTCAGATATGCAGTACGCTTTCAAGAGTTGTCACAGTACAAAAATGTGTACATTTACCTTAAAGGAAGTGGTTAAATATTATATGAGGAATAAAAGTGATGTATTTTTTGGCAATGATAGATGCTAACAAAGCCTTCGATAGACTACGCATCGGCTATGCCATGATAACCTGTACTGCAAACCGTATCAGTTTGGAACACTTAATGGTGTGAAGCAGGGGGGCTTGCCTCACCTGTCCTATCCAATGTTTATATGAATAAACTTTAAATTGCACGGAAAACAGTGGAATTGGTTGTAAATTTGGGAAAAATTACTATGGAGCTTTAGCTTATGCTGACGGCCTTGCTTTATTATGCCCAACACTTGTGGGACTTCAGCAAATTCTCAGAGTCTGTGAAGAATTCAGAGCTGAGTATGGAGTCGAATATAACCCCAACAAATCGGTGGCACTACATATTATTCAACAATCTTGGAAGTTATTACCAGAAATGATTATTGCCGGACAAGCCAGTGGGTCAAAGTGACAAAACACCTAGGAAAATATGTTAGTTGTCTTAAATTGTTCGAGTTACTAAATACGACCTCACCTTGCAATTTCTTGAAAACAAGAAGGTCCGTTGGCTTGGAGAAGTGCCACCACAGCAACTTTACCTCTAACTTCTGAGAATATTGGACCCAACTGACCATTGTCCAGTGGGATAACAAAGGAAATTTTGCACATGTTAATGAATTTAATTATTTAGGTATTCATTTTGATAAGCATCTCACTTGGAACTCTCATATTCATGTCATAAAACAGAAATTATCAAAAGTTTCCAGAATTACAAACAAGCTGAAACATTTTTAGCCACAAGCCACTCTATTAACATTGAAAAATACTTTAGCTTTGCCACACCTGAATTATGGAGTGTTACTATGGGGATGCAAAGCAGAAAAGTTAGAAAGGTTGCAGAAAAAATTAGTTCGAAACCTTACAAACAGTAAATACAATGCACATTCTGAACCTTTATTGAAGAAACCTTCCCAACTTAAAGCCACCTACATCCATGCATTGCACGAACTGAAATTCTGTTATTATGGATTGTTACCATGTTAAAAAAATTCTCCGATATTCACAGACATAACACACGACATTCTAATAGATATCAGTTGCCGCTAATTAAACATGCCTTTATGAAAACTGGTCTTCATTATAGAATTCCAAACACTTATAATAATACACCTTCGATTATAACTAATAAAATTCATACCCATAGCCTATATGGCTTTAAGAAATATATAAAGAGGTCTTTCATCAATTCATATATCTCCAGGATGTGGATGACAATGATTAAAAAGCAAAAATGCCAGGGTTACTTTCTTGGCGTACATTATGACCTTGGATAGTTCTAGCATCAGTGGACAGAATTTGCAGTCAATTTGCGACAGATATGGTTTCAATTACATGGACTGTTTTAGTTATTTTAAACTGAGTGATTTTAATATCAAGTTTCCAGAGGAGGATAAAGTGACTGTAGCACAAATCATTGAAATACAAAGTGCTCTGAATGATGGATTTTTTATGCTGCATGTAATTTTAACTTAACTCCTTATGATTTTTTGATTTTATTGTTTACATATCTATGCCTACATTGTGCATGAATAAATGATATATATATATATATATATATATATATATATATATATATAATAACATAACACATGGCGACTGTGGCTAAAACAGAAAACTGCAATACTATAGGCTGAAAAAGTTCCCGCCCTTGACTGTGATTGGCTCAAGCAAAGTGCATCCTAGCAGCAGTATTTTTTAGTGCATTTTAATGTATATTTGACACTTTATCATTTAGTTTATTTTTGTTATTTTTCTGAGAAAGTTATATTTATGGAATCAGTTAGTTTTTATCTACTCTGTCTGAAAAGCAAAATGAGTAATAAGAAGAGAGGAAAGACTTATGTCTTGCTGAATTCAGAGCTGTTCAGTGAAAAGACTTTATTGTAACCCTGCCTGGATACATTTTAAGTGCATCATTTTGTAGCCATGCAACTGTGCATGCTTCTCACGTTCTGACACAATAAACAAAGTCAAATCAAATACATCTGATTTGTTTTTTCTTCTGTAAAGCTCAACCGTCCAAGGATTCTTCTTAAGGTTCATAAGCTTATAATGATGTGCCATGCATTTCAAAATCTCTGCATGGCTAAACCACCAAACTAAAGTAGATATCAACACAACTTTCAATGTTATCCATTGTAAGTTTGACATTCAAATAAGGCAGGTGGCAATGTAGGCTGTGTGTGTGTGATTAGGGCTTTACGTCCTGTATTTCTGCACCAGTTGGGCTAATTAGGACAGGCAGAGACCATGGCAATGAGACGAAGGAGGAAACAGCCATCCAACTTAGGCTCCACCGGGAATCGAACCCGGGACCCAGCGGTTGGAAGCCCAGAGCGCTACCTCTGAGCTAGGCCCCCGTCCCTCGGCAATGTAGGCTAAGATCAAAATTATTTTTGGTGGCAGCAATACGCTTCCCTAAGCCCATATCTATGGAGCCCCTAAGAGGACATGGCAGAAAAAAAAATAAAAATTCTCGTGCACATGGGTAAATTGAAGGAAAAAAAAAATGTTCATGTGCACACAAGTAAATTAGAGAAAAAAAAATTTTTTTCCCCGAGAAACATTTGGTGTGCACAAGAACATTTCCGATATATTTTCTTATTAAATGGGATCACAGAGTGTGCTTCACTACAGAAAACTACAGGCCATTGAATGGAACAGCATTTTTAACTCCTAATAAAAGAAAATCTATTAGGCCTAGATAAAAGATAGTGATAGAAGTGTGCACCTGTTTTTCTCATGAGCACAAAATGCTTCTCGTGCGCACTAAATGTTTATCTTGCGCACCAAATTTTTCGGAAAATGTGCAGTATAGCGGACCCGGATTTATGACCATACTTAACGAGCCTCATTGCCAGGCCTATGACGTAAAAATGCTTGAAATCTATTTATGACGTCACAAACTAATGTAGTTATGACGGCGGTTTCATCTTCACGGTAAAGACAGCGTTTATTTGTGCTTTTTCTTGGGGGCATAAGCCCCCAAACCTCCGCTTATCTACACCAAATTTTATTTATATTGTGCTAGAACTTCGAACTTGTGTAATTTTTGATAAATTTTAATTTTTAATGGGTGCCAAATATGGAGCTATATATATTGCAATATCTCGCATGTTCTTCACACGCGTGTATATGCAACAACTAGCATCTATTTCTGCAATATCATGCAAGTTCCAGCTTATTTACGGCGCGTCAATGTGACATAACGCACACGCGCCAAGCGTGTATGTGTAATAACGAGCGTGTATATGTGCAAAAACGCACACACGTGTATGTGCAATTGCTTGCAAGGTTTCATAATATGTCTCAGTGAGCAAGTGGCTGCGAGTGCTAGCATCTCTAGCTAAAACTTGCATATATAATGAGAAGTCTAATTACGACATTTAATTTTTTTTCCACTAGTTTGCCAAAGTATATATATAAATATTAATTATAATATAGTGTAGTAATAGGAAGATGATCAATGGCTCTTTGAGCTCATTTTATTGTCTTATATCGACTTTTAGATAAAGATTATTCTATTCTATCTATTCTATAATATAGAAACTCTCTTATAAACATGCAAAATATTTATTTTAAATTTACAAAACAAAACATGTTAATTAATCATCCAACTTAATTCTGAAACAATTCGGGATTAAAAAGTTGATAAACCTTTCATGGGTGCATTACGTACCAAGGTGATCTTACTGGAACACACAGTTGGCAGCAAAATTATTCAACCCCCCTGCATTTTTGCTGTTTTGGAAAAATGAACAGCTGTACAGCCCCTTTCACCAATCAAAACACACAAGACTGTTGAAAATTATTTATTCATAACAATACTATAACAGTTCTTTCCAAATCTGACAAACAAATCAACATTACTATATTGCGGCAAATGCAAAAATATTCAACCCCTTAGATAATAATGTCTTTAGTACTTTGTAAAGCACCCTTTTGCAGTTATAACCTGCTTTAATCGTCTTTTATATTCAGACACCAATTTCTTGCAGCGTTCCTTAGGGATTTTAGCCCATTCTTCATGGCAGATTTTAGCCCATTCTTCATGGCAGCTTTCCTTAGGGATTTTAGCCCATTCTTCATGGCAGCTTTCCTTAGGGATTTTAGCCCATTCTTCATGGCAGCTTTCCTTAGGGATTTTAGCCCATTCTTCATGGCAGCGTTCCTTAGGGATTTTAGCCCATTCTTCATGGCAGCTTTCCTTAGGGATTTTAGCCCATTCTTCATGGCAGCTTTCCTTAGGGATTTTAGCCCATTCTTCATGGCAGCTTTCCTTAGGGATTTTAGCCCATTCTTCATGGCAGCTTTCCTTAGGGATTTTAGCCCATTCTTCATGGCAGCTTTCCTTAGGGATTTTAGCCCATTCTTCATGGCAGCTTTCCTTAGGGATTTTAGCCCATTCTTCATGGCAGCGTTCCTTAGGCATATGCCTCCAATTCTGTGATGTTCTTCAAATCCCACCATAAATTCTCAATGGGATTTAAATCAGGTGACTGTGAAGGCCACTCCAGGATGTTCCAAGACTTCTGCTGGAACCAAGTCATCGTAGATTTTGACTTGTGCTTGGGGTCATTGTCCTGTTGAAAGGTCCAATGACGCCCAAGCTTTAGCTTCCTCACAGACAGCATAACATTATCTTGCAAAATTTCTTGGTACTTTGTGGAATCCATGACACCCTGTATTCGCTGAAGTTTTCCTGTACCCAAAGAGGCAAAACACCCCCAAAGCATAATTGAGCCTCCACCGTGCTTGATGGTAGGTAGGGTGTTTTTCTCTGCATAAGCTTCATTCTTCTTCCTCCATACATATCGCTGATCCATAGGCCCAAAAAGCACCAATTTTGTTTCATCAGTCCACAAAATATTATCAAAATATTTTTTGTGGCTTATCTAGATGGCTTTGAGCATATTCAAGGCGTTTCTGCTTGTGTTTCTGGGTCAATAGTAGTGTGCGTCTGGGAGTTCTGGCTCGGAGCCCTGCGTCATGTAGTGTGCACCTTACTGTGTCAACGGAAACTTCAGTTCCTGTTGCCAGCAAATCTCCCTGTAACTCTTTTGCAGTAATTCGAGGGTTTTTCTCCACTTTCCTTCTCAGGAATCTTGTTGCAGTTGCTGATATCTTCCTCTTTCTGCCACGACCTGGCTGAGTAGCCACTGTATGTTTGGCTTTGAATATTCCAAGAGACAGCATTGTGAGGAAGTTTAGTGTCCTTGCAATCATTTTGTACCCTTGGCCTTTGCTGTGCAATGCAATGACCTCTTCACGAACCTTTTTAGATCACTCTTTTGTCTTAGCCATGTTGAAAATGTGCCAAGAGTGACTTAAGTAAGACCTAGACTTTAATTGGAGCTGTAAATCCTTAAAAAACTATTACATAACCCAGTCAGGATCATTGTTTAGATTTGGACTGCAAAGGACAACAATTATAAAGTATAAACATCAAATTGGAGCCTCACAAAAACTATTGGAGAGGGGGGGGGGGGGGGGTTGAATAATTTTGCAACTATTGCTGTCAATAAAGCTTCATTAATTAATAATATGCTGAATGGCATGTGGAAAAAATCAAAGGAATTCATCATTCTCCATATCCTTACTTGATCTGGTGAGATGAAATGGTTATAAGTTGGTATATTGGGCTATAACAGCAAAATTGCAAGGAGGTTGAATAATTTTGCTGCCAACTGTAGTCACGGGTTCTGAAGAGATGGTAATTGAAGTTCTAGGCTGTATAATTTTCCGTTTTTTCATCACTTTGAAGTTGCTGGTAGGCTCTTTCTCAAAACTCGTGAATATGGAATAACGAGCATGAGTTAATGTGCAATTTAAATCACAACTAGTGATTGTGATGGATCTAGCACTTGTGGATGTGCAAAATATGACATATTGACTATTACATTCCAAGTGTCACATCTTGCTTGTACTCAAGTAACAATCAGTTGCATGTACACGAGTGCAAGAAATAGCATATACACACATGCTAGTTTTGGCATATAAACGGGTGTGCCAGTAATGACACATACACGTGCTTGCAATTACATATACACGAGTAGTGTTTCCGATATTACACATACACATGTCCACGCGTGAATGCAATATCTCGCAATATATATATATGCAAATATGAGCATAAATTTGGGTCCGCAATAATGCACTAAACCCAATGTTTCTCGTGCGCAGACGTTAATTATACAGAAATAATATTTTTTCGTGCGCACCAAATGTTTGTCGTGCGCACCAAATGTTTCTCAAGCGCAGGAGTTAATTATACTGAAAAATATTTTTCGTGTGCACCACGTGTTTGTCATGTGCACGGCTTAATTTTCTCGTGCGCACAAAATAATGTCCTTTAGGGGCTCCGTACATATCAAACGTGATAGGCAGGTCGGTGCTGTCCATCTCCCATGGCTGATTGGCCAAGCTCTGAATTTTCTGATTGGCTGTGCTATTTTTAGACTGGGGATCACGTTCCGGTCCAGGCATTTTCAATGTTAAAGCCTTGGATGCGCGCCCGCTAGCGGGAGGAATCCCTCCCGGCTAATGGCAGCCCCTACCTGCGTACTGCATCAGCTAGTCACAGCGGGCCAGAGACAATACCCTTGTGTTGACTTTAAGAACTTCTACAGCAACTTGGTGGAAATACAGAGCACCGTCCGAGAAAATCCACTATTACACAGGATTCCGTTTGGCAGCTGCTGCATATTCTAGATCCAGGTGGGATTGCTATACAGAGACATAACAAATTAAGAACATTAAAAAAAGTAAAACTAGTATCAAAGCCTTTAATAAAGCTTTAAAAAAGAAAACTTTGCAATAATAAGTGTGTAATTATGCAATATATGTCACTTCATTTATCATTATTTAAGTTTTTATCTATTATTATTTGTCACTATATGAATTTAATTTCAATTATATTTAAATAGCCTCTTTTTCTTTTCATTTATAATTTAAGGGTTTTGCACAATTTTACAGCATTTTAGTATGTCTTTTATTGTTCGTGTAATGTACTAACCGTATTGAACTACTACATACTGTCTACAAATAACAAATCTTAAGGAGAATAATTTATTTTAATCCAGGACCCAATTTCATGTGGCACACAGATGGCTATGATAAACTCAAAACCTTATGCATGCATTTTCAACAAATAGTGACCCAGCTGTTATTGCAGGTTACTTCATTTCTGAGGTTGCAGCCAGACAAGCTTGTCCCTCATGGGTCAGAGCAGATCGTGGAACTGAAAATGGACATGTTGAACAAATGATGGTCTTTCTCGCAAGGAACTGAGTTTTATATGGCTCAAGCAATCACAACAAACGAATTGAAGGGTGATGGGCATTCCTAAGAAAACAGCATGCACAATTCTGGATGAATAAATTCCAAGAATTAAAAGAGACTGACAACTTTGTTAGAAAGTTCCTTGATTTTAATCTACTATGCTTTTGCTGTATGTATGTTATACAGGTAGGTAGAGAATCTTGTGATTTAAAATTTTTGCCGAGACTTTGTTGTGCAGAGCTGTTCAGACAGCAGTAAGTCTCTTGTGAATAATGGTGGACATATTAAATAAAATTAAGCTTTTTGTATTAATGTATAATAAGTTTTTGGAGGTGGGAGGGGTGGGTAGTTGGGTGATTCGGGCTTTACGTCCTGTATTTCTGCACCAGTTGGGCTAATTAGGACAGGCAGAGACCATGGCAATGAGATGAAGAATGAAACAGCCATCCAACTTAGGCTCGACCGGGAATCGAACCCGGGACCCAGCAGTTGAAAGCCCAGAGCGCTACCTCTGAGTTGGCCCCCGCCAAAAGGTTTTTGGAGGTCACAGCACTTCAGTAAATTTTGCACCCCCACCCTGTATTGACTTTTATGCAGCATATATGCATAATGCTTTATTTGTAGCACTTTAGAACTAATTTTTCTAACAGGAAGAACTCAATAACATACTGCCTGTGGAATTCCCATCGAATGAGACCTAGTCGTAATGCTGTTGCACCCGGTGGAAGACCATACATGATGTATAACACACCAGGTGCATTTGGAAACTATGACTACACAGTTCCTTTTAATCAACAAAAGCTGGATATCTTTAAGACTGAGATAACTTCCAGGGGCTCATATCTGTGCGATCAGAGTTTTCGTTGTCGCTTGTATTTAAATGGAAGAGTACAACCACCAAATGCCAAAAGATGCCATCGACTTTATTTGGTTTTGAGACCTCTTGTCCTGGGCAATTTATAAATTGTAAGAGGTGCATTCATAAAGATGTTTATATTTCCAAATGCATACTTTATAAATTTTCTTTAAATTACAAATTGCCAACTGCAGATATGAAATCATGATCTGAATGATTACATATTATGGCATGCTGAGACCTTCAGCAAATTTAAAACACTGTTGAGTCACGCAGTGATACTGTCCACTGATAATTGCTTCAGTAGGCCTACAGTGCACCTGACCGCAGTGGTGGGTGGGTGATTAAGGCTTTATGTCCTGTATTTCTGTACCTGATGGACTAGTTAAGACAGGCTAAGACCATGGCAATGAGACGAGGGATGTACCAGCCGTCCAACTTAGGCTAGACCAAGAATTGAACCCCGGTCCTAGCACCTTCAGCAGAGCTGGCCAATGTCGATTGACGCAACTAAGGGTTGGACACCCAAGCCATACCATTTCAATCATGGGCGTAGCCCGTCTCAGGTGTAGTGCTTTGGGCTGCCAATAGCTGGTGTGGTGTTCAATACCAGGCCCGGACACTCTTCATAAACTAGGGCTATACTGTACAACCCAGCTGGATGTCTATTGCATGTGACATTAATTTGGAGGTGCCCTATATTTTAAACGAAAAAAATCTTTTTATTCAAACCAAAGAAATTTATTTTTCGGTGGCAGCAATATGCTTCCGTATAGACTAAATGAAGACGTGTAGGTAGAAAAATTAAAACAATTTAGCATGAATTGTGGGTGATCAAAAACGGAGAGCATGGCTTTCCAGGTGGGTTTGTGCTAAATTATCCCACACTTCACCTATACTATTTTCTTCTATTTTTTCCAGCTGTCATTTGCACATTAAAATATATCAGTAAATGTTTTGGTACTCTTCAACCTTCTGAACCAATGTCAGGACTTTCAGGTGCTGTCCTCTGGTGAAAAATATTAGTCTATGGGCAATCAGACACCTTTTTACTGCTGCTATGACAACATATTCCAAATATGGTAGTGCTTTCTAAGGCCTTCTCTGATTGTGCAAGTTTCTGTTGCATCCAATCAGATAGGATATGAATATTGAATAATCGCACAAAATTAACGCATCGGAGGCAAAGTGTAGCTGTGCCAGCTCCACAGTGACTCTTGCCAGTGGGAAAATGATATATCAGATAATTTCTTACATTTACCAAGGATTTTATTTTTATCAGTGGTGGTAGGTGTGTGTGTGATCAGGGCTTTACGTCCTGTATTTCTGCACCAGTTGGGCTAATTAGGACAGGCAGAGACCATGGCAATGAGACAAAGGATGAAACAGCCATGATCTTCATGGAGACAGCAGGGCTGAGACCGTTCTGTCCATGGAGTCCTGTGCCCATGAGTGCATAGGTGGTTTTTCCGAGCAACAGTTATCCTTCCTTCGATGTCTGGGTTGGATTTGTTTTGCTTCCATTCAAGTCCAAGATGTCTGAAGCCACTTGCTACTGTTATCTTGTCATGGCCCAGTGTCCACACTGGTTCCTCATCTGTGTGCCCTAAGTATTCTTTAACTATACTATTGGTGTATTAGTGAATATTTGAGTAGTTGTGGCACCTGTTTAGCATGGCTTGCATCTCATTCTTGTCATCAGACAGTAGTAGCTGATCATCCACCGCCACTACTGCTCGTCTGGTTGGCACTGGAACTGCTGCTGCTCCTCTACATGTTCAAGTGGTGAAGGTCAGCAGCCCTTCGAGAACAGTCTGATAGATGTAATCATGTTGACATTATATATTTTTTCACTTTGGATATTGCTGACCTTCACCACTAATGTAACTAAATTATTCTTTACTTCATCAGGATCAACTTACACTTGGTAATTTGCAGACAGTACCAGGATCCTCCCAGTGAAGACTGGTTGCAGTGCCCAAAATGCACGTCGTGGTGTACACATGTATCATGAAGCCTGTGGGGATACTAATGGTGTGACTGGTGTGACTTAATGTCAATAGTAAAGGTTATATTAGTGTGAATGTTTGTCATGCCTTCAAGAGACGATGTATGTGGGTGCCATACAAGCCGTCTTAACCTGTCCAACAACATTGGGAACATATATCCAAAGCTCATCTTCAGAAGACTTGCTTCGCTTGGACATCAACATGTATTCAAGAATCTCTTCGGATAATATTCACATGCTGTAATTACAGCATTTTCCTTCGACACTTTGTTTGCCAAAATCTCTTAGGATGAAATTCACAAGCTGTAATGACTTAGCATTTTCAAAGCACTCTTCAAGTTGGTCTTAAAACTTTCTGTAGGACATTGGGAATATACATTAAATGTCTCACTGCTACTGGGTCTGAAGCTTAGCCACTATATAGGACTAGCTGCCAAAGGCAGAATTAACGATGAGATAAAGCTTAGGGAGTTCACACCATGTGGCTCTTTTACACCATGGTTGGGGTCTTCGACTAAGACTCGGCATAGACAGAGTACAAGGCACCTCCAATTTAACATTTCATACGATCGGAATAAATCTTTGGATGAAATTCACGTGCTGTGATGACGCAGCATTTTAAACTTTTGCATGGTGTAATAAATTTGCATTTTAACTTTGAATGCCCTCAATTCATCTCAAGAGAAAGGTTGTGGGTGCGAGCTCGGAGGAACTGAACAGATCATCTGTGTAACTCTTTGCTCCACTTCACCCAGGCGTAAAATTGTAAATGGGTACTTGGCTACAGGCAGCAGTGGCAATTGCAGAATGTGCATAAATTACTAACAATCGTATGAAAGTGAACCTGTTATCGCACAGGAACCTTTATTTACTAAGAAAACACAAATTTTTAATACAATAGCATACACAGATTCAAAGTGGATCCTTTATACATCATGTACAAATTAAAAAAGAAAAGCTACAGCACTACTTTTGTCACCTTGTGATGATGATAGTTTAAATACAGAGCTAGACAAAATCTACACCAGTGTAGTATATTAATATATTCATACCATATTTGTACAACAACACAATGATAGCAGATTAACTTATATCAAATTCAATGGCATTCTATAATCACTCTAAAAAGCTTACTTAGCGAATAAGTTGGTGCAGCAGTGTTTATACCTCATCGATCTTATCTATACACTTGAGGTCATCCAATTTGGCCAAGGTCACCGAAATTGGCCACTCTAAATAAACTATCAAAAAACACTTCTAAGATGGTTGTTAGTGTTAGAACATTGTATACGACGTGAACAGTTAGTTTAGTAAGAAATTATGAAATTGCAATGTAATTGTGTTTATCGGGGGTGACCAACTTTGATGACCTGGCCATTTTGATGACCCCGAGTGTACGTACTCGCGGGACACTAATGTTGGATAACGCTCTCCAAAGCCAGTTGCTTTCAATTCATGACGAAAAAATTAACAAAGGCACTGTTGATGATCCATTGTTCATACTATGCTGGAGAATTGCATTTCGATACTCGAGCGTTTAACGACCATTTACAATAAAGACCGATTCTTTACATTCGAGAAACTTCCAGTACTCGTCTTCACAGCAGAATTCGTTCGCTTATCTTAAAGTTATCATTCAAGACTTACAATACTGATTGCAATAAATATACAATAAATAGAATGGGAGCAGGGCTTAAAAATATTTCAACAAACCTGCTGAATGATTGTTATCTTTTCTATATACAGCGCTGCGCACAGACGTACTAATCTTGCTTGTAATAATATTGTATTGCTCAATCGCAAATCGACTCGAATGACAATTCTCCAGCATTAAAACACATCTTTACAGAAAATCTACCAGCGGATAAATTGACGGCGGCCTTATGTGAAAAACCTACCTACATTTTGGTCCAGTGACAAAACCATTCAAATAACAACCTCTATCTGTACAATTGTAAAAAAGTATTCACATGTTTAAATTAAAAAGGTGTCAGACAATGCTGTATATTGATACACAAGGCCTCTGTAACTGGATTGATTATATAAATGAGAATTCAACACAAGGCATATACAATATATACCAACACAATATACCGCAGCACATTGACAATACGCAAAATGTTGGATAAATTTACAAGTACAACGTAATCAGAAAAAACACTGAACATCATAGATGATACAAAATGGAGAGGAATCGAGTCTACACGCTGGTGACATATTTACAGATTTAGCACTGGAAAATTGGCAAGATTTAATTTGATACAGATGTTAATACGAACTTCGGAGAAATCTAATCATTTACATATATGGTAATGCAGCTTGGATGAACACCTTATGCTGATGACTCTACATGTAACACAATTTCTCATTGAATTAATGTACGATTTCTGATCAGTCAAATTAAACTTTACTCAGGCCTATCAAAAATTATAATAGAACTCCGCCCCCGTTCTCTACCACCTATTATGTTCAGGGACATTCCCTCGGCTTTGGATGACCAACTTTTTTTAATCACCGCTACACCGTTTAGTGACGTGCTAGCAAACCAACTACAAATAAGGTGCTTTAGTCGAAGTATCAAATGCTACGGGAGTGATCGATTTAATGCTGGTTACTTAATAAGTGCTGATACCGTTAGAATAATTATGCAACCCAAAGAGATAATCATATAATATGCCATGAAAATATTTTGTTCCTGTTATTAGTTGAGCTAAGTAGTCAGAAAACTCAAAGAGCAAATTATATTAAGGAAAAAAAAAGTTAAGGTCTACTCGTAAACTCGCTGCTGCAGCTAATTATATATCATTCTCACTTGCTTTTCATCAATTAAATTTATTTGCAATAGATGATGCACACATTGAATCACTGGTGATAATAAATTCCATTGACACATTAAGATCGATTCTATACATTGAAACAATACAAATTCTAATCCTGCCATTTTTTGTATGTATTTATAATATGAACATGGAGAAATTTACACATCCTTTGTTAGTAAAAACCTCACAATACAATTTACAAAATGTACATTTTGTACATCTGTTGGGAAATGTCTGCGCTTATGCTTATTGACACTCTACAAGGGAACCTGTATACAAAGTTACATACATACATATTATATATAATATCAACCACACAAAAAAGATACAATAGACTCATATATATTTATATATTACGATATTTATACCAATACCATTAGTTGTTAGCATAAGATACACATTCTATCACAATGTCAAATTCTACATACAAAATAGCAAGTGTTTAATGAAAGCATACCGAGCCAATGAAAAACCCTCACACAACCCTATCAAGCTTCGATTACAGAACACGCTATCTACAATGATTATATATAATTATATATTATGTATAAATATGTATAATAGAGAGAAAAGTAACACAAAAGTCATCTTGGGTATTATCAAAATAACTTGCAATAAATTGGCACGACAGCCACAAAATAATCGCCTTCCACCAAGCAAAGTTAATTTCAAATTTTGAGTTGGCATTCAAACGTCAAAATTTACTTAATAAGAGCCATTCGTACTATCCCAGCTTACGTAATGGTCGTGCAATGTGGTTTAATTATTAGCGAGGCTCGTATTTTGATCGATCGATCAATTAAATGGTGATCTCCAGACAGTTCTTTGATCGGACCCACTAAATTCAGTCATTTCAACTTTTTTTTCTTCTCATACAGCTGGTCAGGTCAGAGGCTTGTATATTGTGTTCATTATTTTAACAATACAACTAACTTTTAAAACATTCTCTACTAATACTTATTGAAGTACTGGAAAGGTTTTTTTTAAACTTAGGTTTATATATCTACACGGTGCATGCTTCAATTTGTTAATATAAAATTTACAAGGGTAAAAGAAAAATTCTTTCCAAGCGAATACAATGCTTTCTTAACAAGGCAGAGCCAAAATGCGCATGGAAAAAGCTTCGACGAAAGTGCTAATTACAGACCATAATAGCACCAAGATGTATGGCATGGCCGTTTTATTTTTACAAATACTGACTTGCAATTGTCTAGTAATAGCTTGACCGTAAAATATCAGAAAGTTAAGCCTAACTGTAATGTACAAATAACAAAAAACAACAACAACTGTTACTAATTTACAAAAGGGCTGAAGAAAGACTGGCTTTTTCATCCTCTAATTTTACACTTTTTACAATAGTATTAAATTACTATTCTCCAATATGTTCAGTTTTTCTATGTTCATTTGGTAATATACAAACTTTTACAAAAAAACACAGTTTGGCAAATGATTTCTACTTTTGTACAGGGTGCCAAAAATGGTGCGTAAAAACACACCATTTATTGTGAAAATAACTATTCTTTACATTTATTTTGTACAATCTAAAGGCATTTCAAACCGACCGCGCGTTTTTTTCAGCACGCAGTCGGCGTATGAAAGAGCAACTTGACGAATTTACAATAGTGTACATTTCTTTTCAATACAAATATGTACAATTTGATTTCTTCTTTCTTTTTTACATTGGATGATACAAGTTCAGCCTGTATTACAAAATAACCTGTTTGATCAAATGAGACTCTCCCCAAACCTTGGGCTTTGAACAACAGACCAGCTGGGCCAAAATTCAACAAGAATCGGAGGTGATTTTTTTCATGGAATGACAGCCTTAGTTATGAGAGGACGCAAGCGTATCATTAGTACTTATTACTATTACACATTATTGCGCGTATATAATAATAGATCTACCGACGCCAAACACAACAGCACAAGGATAACCGCATACTTTAAGCCACGCGATACAAAAATCATTAATATATACGAATAACATACTCTTCATAATAATGAAGTTTTTACATCAGGCGCCTTCAAAATATATATGCACACGAGACGATGTCGCCCCTTTTAAAAAAATCCTCCAAAAAGACATATGAAAAAATAAATCATTTGTTGGTTGTTTCTTTACATATATACAGTCTTATTTACAATGGCAGTACTGTTGTGGCTTCTATATCTCCGATGTGATGGTAAAAGGATTATTTATAACGAGTTTGGGATCTATGGTAATGAATCATTGTATTCTTCAGAAAAACCTATTCACAAAAATGACAGGCGATGATGATTATATATATTTCTCTGAAATTCACAGCAACCAGTAAAAAATATGCAATATATATATAGCCTTGTGCTTCTATTCTATCGTCATAAATTTACATTTTTACATTGTTTACATGTTCTATACATGGCAGGACTTTCCATAGCTGCTGTGAAAATTGTATTAGCATTTTTTTTTAAGGAGATATTGGCTTTGTTTTCTATTATTTCGACACACAAAAGACGGCTGCGTCAGCTTTAAAGCTGGAGAATGCACGTGTGATCAAGCGTTAAATCAACGAAGCATAAAGCGAGGGGAACGGGGGGTAAAACTGATCGATTTGCACAAATTTACACGTCTACCAAGCTAGTGTGTGCAGCAGTATGACCACCTGAAGTTGGTACACGCTACCACAGGCCACCAATCAAACAGTGACAAACTAACTTAAATGGCAATTGCAATTACTCTTAAAACACTTGCAACAACACACAATGATTGCAATCAGTCAAAAGCAGCTTGTGCAATAAACTGTTGCGCTATTGCAATCGATAAAATACCTAGCGGCACTCTGTGACAGAATCCTATTGTTACTATTTCTACTCTTGCTAGCGTTATCGTCTATACAGTTGTTGATATTAGTCAGAGAATTATTTTAATGGTATATATTGCAATTTTCAAAGTAACATCTCCTAATTATTGTAAAGTGATATGTTTAAACTTCCCAAATTTTCTTAAATAAATCCTATAACCATTACGGTTCGATGCAAAAGACACAGATTTGAAACATCTCTTTCTGTGCTATCGGACACAATTATACAAGAACAAAAAGCTAAACTGAAATTTTCATAACAGATCATTGATGCAATTCGTTAACGGTGTGAGACCACAAAGGTATAAAACGAGAGATCATAATTATTATACAGAGTGAACAATATCCTTTTTACAAACTGTACAGTTAGCCCAAGGTGTGGGGAGAGGGGCGCTGAGCCCCGGTGGCCATTTCAAGCCTCACTTTAACCAACCAGTCATTTAACAAGCTACCGAGTTGAAAGACTTAACTTTCAAATTGTTAAATATTTTACAATACATATAATACAAAACGCTGGGGATTTTTACACTACATTCACTTTGAAGTATTTCAATGGCTCCGCTTATATCATTGGCAAGAGCCCATGCTGGTATAAAATTATTCATAAATATTATTACCATCGAGAAGTTGATCTATATGCAAGAAAAACCAGTGAAAAAAATTTTGGTTTATCATACATGCTTCCCGCGAAATCTCAATGCAATATATACCCATAATGAAATAATGATAATTATTCAAAAATTTACCAAAAAAAATAATTGAATAACCACCACAAAAAAAAAGTGATAAAAATTGCCCTCATAGCTAAATGGACACAAATGACAATAACATTTAATGGATAACAACCAAATCCCACAATATATATAGATATATAAACACTACACCTACATATATAACGTAGTAAATAACAGCATTAACAAAAATTCCCATTAAAAAGAAGAGTAGATACCATCTCTTTGAGCTATTCGGCTAATAAACTAGCATTCTCCAAATAGCAAACATCAATGAGATGATCAAAGTTACTATCGTACACACTCATAACTAGTCACGTCAAACGTTTAAATCTTTCCGTTTTTAAACTTGCTTCACAGTTCATTTCAGCTTTCAAAAAGTACTCCACATCATTCTACGATTATAACCGTCCCTGCTAATCTAAGTCGTAAAGCAAAGATGACACAATTGCAAGGATAAACATCCACTTTAACCACTTCGTACAAAGATGCTAATCTACACAATGATACACAAGATGTCAAAATGTCAAGATGTCCACCAAATAAGGAAGAGGGGTAAAAAACTCTTCCGCGTAAAAATTCATGGTCTTCTGTATCTTTAAACGGCTCAATATCAACACAATGTGTCCCATTTCATGGCATAGCAGAGCAGATCGTATCATTTGGACAATGTGCAAGTTACTTTTTTCTCGAGCAATCCTTACAAATCATGAGCATTTCACTCCAAAAATCAATCTTAATTCTTGACAAATCTCTCCAGATAATATCAGTGTGACCATTTGAGAAAATGGCGATAATCACAGTCAATATTCGTACATTTGTGAGAGCTTACAAATCAACAGCTACTGACAAACGTACACTTGACAACTTCTCGCTAAATTGAGTGAAATGCCCACTCTACCAATTCCATTTCTCTTTGTGTAATTCTTGACAGCAACAAACTCAATGCAATTTGACATGCGGTGTTAGACCTACTAGTAATAGATTGTTTTCACAAAAAATTTGTGCTGATCACGTACAGTGTTAAAGGATGCTTCCAGTGATGTGATTAACTTCGTCAATTTACAACAGAGGGCAGCACGAGGCAGTGCATCTGCTGCTGCTCAGATTCAAGGCAAGGCTCCATTAGGGGGCATCCCGATCGGTCCAAGATCTGAATTATTCTTCATGAAGTACTTCTCCAGCTTTGCCAAGATGTGCTTTCCGTACGTATACTTGCGCAGGGTAGCGATGTGAGGACGGATCTTGTGCATGAGAAGTTTCCGTTGAGCGGGCTCGGCCACATCAATCATCTTCTGTACAACGTAGTTGGCAAATTGGTCTTTCATCATGCTGTATAAGGCACTGTGGGGCCTGCAAAAACAGGCACTATGTAAGGAACTATTTGGCAAAACATGCAATATACATTTAAAACATGAACTTAACAATTAAGACTTTCAGTCAAAATTATGAATAATCTAGTACTTCGCCTTCTTTTGGACACAAGGAATTAGCAATGTTACAGCAATAGAGATGCTAAGTGCCGATAGTATAAATTATTCAACAAATTCTTAAGATGTTCAATAGTGTGCATAACAAGGTCATATTATGCAGAAAATTCACAATTCTTTCAATAATCAAGTCTGGTAAGTAAGCATTTAGAATATTATTCCAGATTAAATCTGGTAATAAAAGTGCGAATAAGAATTTTACACTAAGACAAAAATGTTCAATTCTTTCCATAACTAAATCTACGCTATGAGCATAACAGTGATAAAAATGGTCAGAAAAACATGGAACGCAACCCACCCATCGTTGACGCTGCAAACTTCATCAATAAGCATGGCTCGTTCCGCTCGAGAGGAATGGGACACACATTTCTCCACCACATTTGAAGCAAATTTGTGCTGTGACAAAACCAGGACATTTCCTCGGAGCTCGGTAACGATCTTGGACTTGTCTTCCGGACGTCCGTGCTCCAGGACGTGCTGAATGACATAGTTTCCGTACTGGTCCTGGACGAGACGTTCTGTGTGCTGGTGCAGCTCATCCAAAATTGGTTTAGTCTGCTCTCCAGTGCAGTGTTCCAAAATGCGCTGGATCACTCGGCAGCCGTAAGGATGGGTCGACAAGGCGAAGACCTGTGAATTGAAAGTGTGATACATTTGAAAAAACTGCGAAATAAAAACTCTACATACATTCACTCAATCGTAAGTTAAATTGCTTAAATCAGAAACAAGGACACATCTCGCTATTTCTCAAACGCATTTCAGATTCAAAATTTAACATGTTTGAATGAACACTCGAATGACAGAGCACTTCAACGTTCATGCAAGTTCTTATATTTTACAAAGACCAGTGCACTTCGTATCTTTCTCTACATTCTTCAAATTTCTCATAGAATTCTACCCCTCCCGACCAGTAAGCATCTCCAAAACCCCAATTTCTGGCATCCTTGCAACTCCCAGAAGCAGTTCATTACAATCACTGCCACTCAAGTCAAGATATCATTCAAAAGCAAAAATAGTATTAATAGCACATTCTCACCTGTCCTTTGAAAGCATCAATGATGAACTGAAGGTGCTTAGGATCGACACACTCGATGCATTTCTGTACAACATGATTGCCATTCTGATCCTTGACACACTTCAATACATGGCCGTCAAGTTCCATCACAATCTCAACCTGAGAAAAAAAAAAGAAGAGAAAACATCAGTCCTGAAATTCAGACTTTAACCAAAACAATGTCAGTCCACCATTTATTGATAATGTTTCCCTTTCAGAAACACTTCATAACTTGACTGTACAGTGCACCCCAAAATTAAGACTACCCAGGGAATCACTGATCAACGAAGTTGTCCTAAACTTGCAATGATCTTGAGATTCATTAAATGCTAATACTAATTCTATCAATTTTAATATCTATTATTATCGGGTATGGAAATGTTCTTATGGATAATAATAAATAATTTCTCAAACTCTCAAATAAATGCCCAACTCCATTCAATATATCGTATCAATACCTTCATACATTACATCATAGTTAATTACATCCAAAACTCCCAAAGAGTACTTCCAAAGCTCTCAAATAATACTTCCCAAGCTCTCAAATAAATATAAACTCAACTAAATTCAATACATTTCAAGGCAAGCACAATCAGTAACTGCACAACTTCAATGCCATCTCATATATTTCAAATATAATCTTTGCCGAAGCTTTCAAATAAATTCTCCACTGAGTTCAATACATCTCAAAGCAGGCACAATCAGTGACACTGGTGCACAGCTTCACTAATTACAGTAATACAGCGATATCTATCTACACACCTGCATATCAGAGGGGATAGACTCCAAGGCTTTCTGGATGACCCTACAGCCGTACATCTGCAGGGCCAAGGGCAAAACATGGCCGCGGACACGCTGGGCCAACGTCTGTTTCTGCTCGGGAGAGCCAAACTCAAAGAACTTCTGGATGACGTAATTGCCGAACACGTCCGTCATTAGACTGTATGCTGCCGTTAGGATCTCGTTAAACACCATGGCTTTCTCTGGAGGGGTGGCACGCTCCAGTTTCTGCTGGATAAATCTGGATCAAACGAGATAAAACGATTATTTCAAGACTAAGTGATGATGATAAAATTTTGGAGACAGAAATGATACTAGGACATTGCTTGCAGGTATCAGCATCCTATGTATTGTAACTGTGACAGACTTCGTGTAATATCACCCACAACATATTTTTTAATTTATTCCATTGATCTTAAAGACTTTAAAAAGACAAGTCTACTGTTGTATAGCTGAATTATTCACTCAATTTCTAGGGATTATATTACGAAGTGCTTTAAAGGACTTGGTTTTACACAATTTGTCTATCCTATACTAATGGAGATCATTGATTGATACTTTGCATGTATATGAGTAAGTGTGGAAACTTAATTGTAAATTTGGGAAGCAATACCTTACTAATGTCCTAACATGTTACACAATTGACATTAAAAACCACTGGTAATTAGCCCAGCATAGACATGGAGTACACAGCCATAACAATTTAGTGTCTAACACCAACAATATGCAACACAATTGTTAAATTCAAGTGTCTGGAGACTCCGGATTCTTCATAACAAATGGATAATCCAGTATCGAGTAAAAATAACACACCTAGAGCCGTGTTGATCTTGTGAAAATTCAACCACGTGGTTGACCAAATCTTTCAGTTGCAGGTTGGGGATTCGGTTGTTTCTGAAATCCTCCAGAAGTCGACTTCTTCCTGTCACTTCTTTCGACAAACTGGCGCTGAAAAATAAGAAATATTCAGGTTATAAGTTGATCCCTATAGATAGTTAGTTTTGTAAAATATGGGAGAATCTAGACAGCTAGTAGTGACCTATTCCTGCATGTAGCTATAACTGGCTAAAGCCAGTCGCTTCTGTCTACTCCTAGCTTATAGTTGGCAATTTAGACAATTACTAAAAAAATATAAATCTTGGCAAATGTAAGAAACTTATCTAATACATCATAAATTTGTAGTTTTAGATCTGGCTTTGAGTCACCAGCTATAGCCAGACAGTTCTGTTTAGTGACAGGTAGCATCATATAGCAGAAGTTGTCTAGCTTTGTCTAGGTTCAATTTGACAGGCCGCTTTTAATGAAACTAACTATAATTTCAAATGCCAAATTTATTAAAATTAGATTATAAATTATTTCAAAAGCCAACTTTATTAAAATTAGATTATAAATTTACCATTCATACAATTCATAGACAAGATTAAGGCAAATTGAAGGTCTTAATAAGATAACTTAATTAGTGCAATTGCTTAAATCAACACAAGGTGTTGGCATAGACTTAATTTGGAGGACACACATTTATATCTTTATACACTCACCCTTTGCCCATGAGACGGTTCGGGAATAAAGAATTTCCGAACAATCCGTTAGATCCAGCAACGCCACTAAGCGATCCGTTGCGATGGTATTTAGCCTCTGCTCCTGGGGCAGCCGAATACAGTCTACTGCCTAAAATCAAACGCATAGACATCGTATATTTACTAGAAACACGGACATCCAAATAGCACATCCACCAACTATAGTCGGAGGGTGGAAGACGAGCCGAATCAATTGATGAACAAAACCATCAAGGCACTTACAATACATAAGCCTAATAGAATAATCATATGCAATGATATTCGTTTCAAAGAAAGCCCATTTTACCTACGAAATGAGATTTTACACAAATCAATAGCAGTATATCACCTAATTTACACATTTCTTTAAAATTATAGCTCACTATGCCATGTATAAGAACAAAGGAGCACCTGTTTGGCCCCTAGATTTTAATCGACCAAATATGGTACTAAAAATACATTTGAGTGCCACATAATTTAATCTGAGTTAATAGGACATTTTAATTGATTTGGTAGCACATAATTTGTACGTAATTAAAGCCTTTTACACAAATATTAAGATTGACAATATAATCTACATTAAATAAGGAAATTAATGAAACATAACAATTGATTAGTCAGTTAGTATATTGTTAACTGCATATAACATAAGATACATGCTTAGATTTTAACATGCTGTCTAATTTGCATATTAGCAATAAGGTGATCTAATTTGCATATTAGTGTTAACATGCTAATTTGCATACGAGCG
>OW028583.1:24415016-24422516 GCA_932294295.1 Alitta virens | reverse complement strand
AAACTATGTTGCCATTTATTCAGTGATTAATGTGCCCCAAAGCTGCGCAACTGTTTTTACTCAAGGGGAGAATTTTTCTCTCCTATCTCCTTCTTTCTTTGGTTGTTGTTACTTTTTCTAGTTCTGTATTTTTTGTTTGTTAACTTCTGCTGAATTCAGCAGAAATAGCTACAAGTACTTGTGAGTATGTTCCTATTTACTGGTATGTCTTTTTCCCGAATGCCATGGCTGTTACTAATTCTGCAAGGTCAACATCTCATTACAATTCAACCTCACCAACTGCGTCAAAGGACTGGCCTTAATTTATAAGGAACATCTCATATCATTGAATATGTGAATTGGATCATAATAGGATAAGGATGACTGCACTGAATTACTGGAAAATTGTCACTCAATAAGTCTCCAAGGTTGGGCATCAGATGACATTTGCATTCATATCCACAAGCCCAATCCCAGCCAAGGTAATTTTTTCTTCAACAGCCTTCTGATAGTGTTGCGTTTTTTTAACTGTTCCTTCATGCAGTTTTCTTTTAAACCCGGTGAAACATAAAACTGAAAATTTCTGACGAGAAATATAAGATAGATAGATAGACACCAAGTACAAGGGGCCACCAATTTCATCCGAATACAAAATCTGTATATATGATAATGAGATAAAAAGTCTCATGATTCTGATAGACCTGGATTTTTCCCAGTGATAGCAAGAACTTTCTTTAAACTTTGTTGACTGCTGAGACCTTATTATCAGTAATTTTCACCGGTTGGTTTATCTAGTGGCTCATCAAACAACTTGTCTTTGATACTATGCTAGAGGAATGATAAATTCAAATATAACTTTAAAAATAATCGAAATTCAAAAAAGTAAATGAAAAAGAACGATTATGCTATTTACAAAGGCTAAAGAATGATGGAAGTTTATGGCCTCAATGCTATGCTGGAAATGAAAATATTCCATTCACCTTCCATTCACTTTCTCATGTGGATAATTGAGAGGTCCAGACTGTGCTTTAGGATTGCCGAATCAGACTCTTTTACAATGTTTTACAACATTTGGCCATCAGTACTTCAGAAGTTTCATAACGGCCAAAAGATTTTCCAATACTTCCACGTCTGGTGACCATAAATAAGCTTCAGAGGGAATAATACATCTGCCAAGAAAGTCAGTGATGTGCAACCCAATGATGTGATAAACCAAATGATGTGAATGGGAGATTTGGGGAGTTTGCATCACATCAATGGCAGTGACCAAACGCTGTAGCCTTCATGATGGATGTGGCATTAGTGCATTGGGCCATCAGATCAAAGTTGTGATAGGCTGCAGCTGGCCAAAAAGCACCCAGATGGAATATTGACGGAATTTCTCAGTACTAGGAACACGTGTGACCAGCTCACCCTGAATTTTTTGGTGTGCAGTAATGGCTGCAAGCACCGAGCAGATTTTGAACTAGACACAAGGCGGCACATATAGATTGTACCCAAATCAAGCAGTATCTTCAAAGCAAAGCAGTGAAAGTCATTGATCTCATGCATGTATTACTGTTGAATGTCAAGCATGAAATGAGAATGAATATATGACTCGGAGAGATGAAAGAAAAAGAGCGATAAAGACTCTGCTGATTTAAAGGGTGTTAATGGGCAATTTCGCTTACACCAATGAATGATTCACTCTGTGGTGTAATAGACATTCTAACTTCCTGTATGAAGGTCGATCCTCATGCTGGGCATATAACACTTGGATGCGAGAAAGATACATTGAGGAACATCTTGTATCGTTGAATATGTGATTGAATGATAATAAGATAACTGTGCTTGTAGGTGCATATCAAAATCAATCTTTGCATTTCTGAATCTTCACCCTTTTTTGTTGTCTGATTTTGGTGTCTAGCTGTCTAGCTGTGTAGCTCAACTGTCTGTTCAACTGTTTGTTCATCTAACTGTTCACCTAGCTGTTCACCTAACTTTTCACCTAGCTGTTCATCTAACTGTTCACCTAGCTGTTCACCTAACTGTTCACCTAGCTGTTCACCTAACTGTTCACCTAGCTATTCACCTAACTGCTCACCTAACTGTTCACCTAGCTGTTCACCTAACTGTTCACCTAGCTGTTCACCTAACTGTTCACCTAGCTGTTCACCTAACTGTTCACCTAGCTGTTCACCTAACTGTTCACCTAGCTGTTACCCTGTTCACCTAACTGTTCACCTAGCTGTTCACCTAACTGTTTACCTAGCTGTTCACCTAGCTGTTACCCTGTTCACCTAACTGTTCACCTAGCTGTTCACCTAACTGTTCACCTAGCTGTTCACCTAACTGTTCACCTAACTGTTCACCTAGCTGTTCACCTAACTGTTCACCTAGCTGTTCACCTAACTGTTTACCTAGCTGTTCACCTAGCTGTTACCCTGTTCACCTAACTGTTCACCTAGCTGTTCACCTAACTGTTCACCTAGCTGTTCACCTAACTGTTCACCTAGCTGTTCACCTAACTGTTTACCTAGCTGTTCACCTAGCTGTTACCCTGTTCACCTAACTGTTCACCTAGCTGTTCACCTAACTGTTCACCTAGCTGTTCACCTAACTGTTCACCTAGCTGTTACCCTGTTCACCTAACTGTTAGCCTAACTGTTCACCTAGCTGTTCGCCTAACTGCTCACCTAACTGTTCACCTAGCTGTTCACCTAACTGTTCACCTAGCTGTTCACCTAGCTGTTACCCTGTTCACCTAACTGTTCACCTAGCTGTTCACCTAACTGTTCACCTAGCTGTTCACCTAACTGTTCACCTAGCTGTTCACCTAACTGTTTACCTAGCTGTTCACCTAGCTGTTACCCTGTTCACCTAACTGTTCACCTAGCTGTTCACCTAACTGTTCACCTAGCTGTTCACCTAACTGTTCACCTAGCTGTTACCCTGTTCACCTAACTGTTAGCCTAACTGTTCACCTAGCTGTTCGCCTAACTGTTCACCTAGCTGTTCACCTAACTGTTCACCTAGCTGTTCACCTAACTGTTCACCTAGCTGTTACCCTGTTCACCTAACTGTTCACCTAGCTGTTCACCTAACTGTTCACCTAGCTGTTTACCTAACTGTTCACCTAACTGTTCGCCTGACTGTTCGCCTAACTGTTCGCCTAACTGGTCACCTAGCTGTTCACCTAACTGTTTAGGTATCTCGCTGGTTGGTCTGTGGTTGTCTGTTGTGCTGTCTATCTGTTACTGTCACCCTGTGTTATTATTATGTGCTGTCTTTGTCAAAATTGGCAAGGCAGCATTTTCCATTGATGATAACAAAACTACAAAGCTGAGTTTTTAAGATTGATTTGCGTGCAAATAACAAGAGAAATAATGGCAAAGGAAATTCAGACACTCTTTTCCATTCTTTAACAATATGATAAAAGAATAATTCAAATAATAGACTTTTTATATTTTATTCTCTTAAAACAAAAAATTATTTTGTGAAATGTGAAGCTGAAACAATGGAAAGATGATTTTTTTTAAACATGCAATTTTCATATTGTTATTCTGAAAAATAAATGCTACACCCGCTGTTCCTAGATAAAATAAGGTTGAAACATTGACTTATTGCATGACACCAAAGCTTTGTTTTGTGTAATGCACTTATGTTTGTTTGTAAATATTGTATAGCTGGCATGCGATGTAAGAACATTGCAGCTGTAAGCTTCTCTTAGTACTTTTTGTAATGGCTGAATTGTGATAGAAAATGGGGTATATGTGATAATACGTTATTCTTTGCCATCCTTTGTCTTTCATTCTGCATAAATCCTTACATAATAGTTACATTCATCAGATAACTGAAAATGTGTTTTTTAAGATGAATGTATTCAGCATGTTTTTGCAATCTTGCATTCAATTAAGAAAACTACTAATACCATTATCAAATTACAATACGATATTTTTTCTTTTAAATTAATGAAAGTTATCTTTTACTAATGACTTGTTTTAAGACCACCTCACTATGAAGACCACCCCACTGTTAAGACCACCTCATCATTAAGACCACCCCACTGCGATGTCGGCGATGTTGAAACGATGTTCTACCAACGGCGGCCGATATAGAAATGATGCTGGGCCTATTTGGAATGCTATCTGGGACAACATAATGAAGACCACCTCACCATTAAGACCACTTTACCATTAAGATCACATCCTTATGGAGACCACCTCACCATTAAGACCACTTCACCATTAAGATCACATCATTATGAAGACCACCTCACCATTAAGATCACATCATTATGAAGACCACCTCACCATTAAGACCACTTCACCATTAAGACCACATCATTATGACGACCACCTCACCATTAAGACCACTTCACCATTAAGATCACATCATTATGAAGACCACCTCACCATTAAGACCACTTCACCATTAAGACCACATCATTATGACGACCACCTCACCATTAAGACCACTTCACCATTAAGATCAGATCATTATGAAGACCACCTCACCATTAAGACCACTTCACCATTAAGACCACATCATTATGACGACCACCTCACCATTAAGACCACTTCACCATTAAGATCACATCATTATGAAGACCACCTCACCATTAAGACCACCCCACTATTAAGACCACCTCACCATTAAGACCATCCCACTATTAAGACCACCTCACCATTAAGCCCACCTCACCATTAAGACCACCTCACCATTAAGCCCACCTCACCATTAAGCACACCTCACCATTAAGACCACTTCACTATTCAGAATAGTGAAGCTCTACATTAAAGAATGGCATGAAAAGTATGCGACTGCAACATATCTCATAATTTTCAAGCCATTATGTAAAAGATAAGCACATTTTTCTGTCCACTTTCTACCATAACCCCCTATCTCACATAGTTCAGTTTTATGAGACACTTAAGGTCAGGTTTATGGCATTATATGACGACATGACACAAAAGCCTGTCTTGTAAGAAGCCATTTTAGATAAAACTGCACTTAATGCTAAAAGTAACTGACCCAGGTTAACAAGTGATATGCGAACTAAAATCCTTGCCCGTAATTACCCCCCCCCCCCCCTTCCTCCTCCTGCACCAAGTTACAGGTGAATGCTTTTATCTATCTATACTCTACTACAACCTTCAGCAAGGTTGCAGGCAATACAGCTGATTTCATAGACTTGGAAACAAAACTCAAAACTCCAGAGGACGTCATATGAATCATGGACGCCCATTGGTTTAGGCAGTTACTTAACCAATAATAGTCCGAGATCCACGTAATATCCTCTGAAGTTTAGTTTCCAAGTCTATGAATTCAGCTGTAGTTAGTAACGTCAGCCAGAGGTGGATCCAAAACAAGTAGATTTGTACCACTCACCAGTGAAATTTAGCATAATATACGCCCATGCTGCACTGGGATTTGTTGGCCAGAAAGTGGGCGGGGCCTAGATTCAGCGAGTGCATGGCATTTCTCGTGATTTGACTTATTTGTACATTTTATTTAATAACTTCGTCAGTTTTCATTTTATTTCTAAAACTCAGTCTTCGTACGTGACTCGGCCTATATCAGCCTCGTTGTACATTGACATTTTGGGTGTACATATAACCATTGTATAATTGTATGTTCTCCCTCATCTACAAACTTTCTCTGTCAGAATGATTGGATCGTCCGAGTTCGCAGAATGAGGGCCATGCGGCTGTCTTTATATTTTGTTCATGGGATTATATGTGCATGAGGTTTCACCGCTTTCCTACGTACCTGAGTCTATTTTATAATGAAAAATGTATTACTCATCTTGACATGCTGATATTTTTCCACAATCATCATTTTCATGCAGTGAATCTGCAATTAATTTCAACTTCTGCTTCTTAAATTTTTTTAATATTGTCAATGAATAACTTAGTCATCACCGATAATACCTAATTATTAATTATCAATGATGTGAAATGGTGATAGTTGGCATTGACGCATGTATACTGTCCAGACAATATTTACTCAACCTGTTGCAAAATACCTCGGAAAATGACAGGACTGCTGCCATGCCAACTTACATCAACACATGCTATTACAGTAACTGTTGCCTTAACAGAATCTCATAGAAACTTTGGTAACTTTCTAAAACTTCCATGACTGCCATTTCATCTTATTCTTTTATGGGATTTTTGTCTGAATCATAACCTTTATTACTGACATAACACAAACTTCTTTCATTCAAAGATATCTTTACAAAAGCCTTCTTTATAACCAATGGGGTGATTACATGTTACAAAGCAATTTCACATCACATAGCTCAAAGGCTGGAGAAAGCTCCACGGCTCTTTTCCAACGACTTTTGGGAATTTTTCTGTCACCTTTCATGCACACTCGCCATAAAATACCATTGAAATGTCTGTCTAAGAATAGAGAAAGTGATGTTAGGCAGGTTTCTTTGATGTTGGGATGTGGTGGATGTGGTGAAAATCTGATTTCTTTGCCATATCAC
This sequence comes from Alitta virens, assembly GCA_932294295.1. Lineage (NCBI taxonomy): Eukaryota > Metazoa > Annelida > Polychaeta > Phyllodocida > Nereididae > Alitta > Alitta virens. The sequence continues at coordinate 24,416,062 of OW028583.1, read as the reverse complement.
TCATAAGGCAACTAGAGAAGGTCTGAATCTTGGCTCATGTTGTAGTTTTTTTTGGTTACACAGTATTACTGTGATTCTTCGCAAAATTATGTTTATAATGTCTTTCAGATGCAAAAAATCTGATAATTCCACTCATAATCTAAGCTATTCTTTTGAATGAAACAGTACAGAAACAGGTATTTTTGTATTATAAAAAAATAGAATACGTATGAAAAGATTGATTATTAGTGCGTCACGTGTAACACGGTGTGGATTCCAAACCTTATCAGCTGATCATTACGTCTGCTATGCCTGCAACTGGTAATATAAGCTGACTAAGCTTCAGACCCAGTAGCATTGAGAAGCAAACATAGCGATAGTATAAGCCTCCATTCCATGGTATGTGATGTTTCTAAACTTTAATGGGTATTAATTATTAATATCAACATTATGAGATCACTATCAATGAAAAACACTACATTAATCCTGTTGGCCGTGTGTAAACTCTTCTTCAACAGAAATGCTAAAGCCCTGCCTAGTTTAGAATTCAAATGTTTTGAAAGCTATCGATGTAAATAAATGGAAAAACACACACATTAGATTAATGACATCAAAATGGTTGGCCAAACTCGCATTGACGGGGCTTTGGCGTGGAACCATCATTTGTCAAGTTCAAATTTATTTATTTGCCAGACCAATGACAGATAATGTAGGAATCGATCACAAATTTGTCATTTGTCAACATAAAACATGCTTTTAGGCAACACAAATCTGAACGAAATATTGAAATTCTTCACACCCCGGAATTTAAACATGATTGCTTTTGATTTATTTCTAGCATTTTAGAAGTTATGGCATGATTACTGCTGTAAATTGCACGGCTGTGTTTGGAATTCTGTTGTGGTTTCAAATGTCACTTTTCAGCTGCATGGATTGCTATATACTGAATTTTATTTTTAAAAGTATGATTTTTCTTTTTATATAGATAACTTTTACATTTTTTAACCATATCTGGAATTAAAGGTTGTCACTTTATTGACTGGACTAAATGACTAACTGCAAGTAAC
>OW028583.1:24290016-24407516 GCA_932294295.1 Alitta virens | reverse complement strand
ATCTTATCCTATCTTATCCTATCTTATCCTATCTTATCTTATCTTATCTTTACACTTATCTTGATAATTATATTGACGCTTATCTTATCTTATCTTATCTTATCTTATCTTATCTTATCTTATCTTATCTTGACACTTATCTTGAGAATTATATTGACACTTATCTTATCTTATTGTATCTTATCTTATCTTGACACTTATCTTGACTTATCTTGACTTATCTTATCTTATCTTATCTTGGACGGACTAAAGGTTAATGATAGTGGTAGGTGCACTGAGCTGTTGTCCAAAACATTAGCCTATATTTGGACAGAATATCCATCACTATCAACGACTGTATTAATTAGTTTATCACGGTCTCTGTGACTTAATTGACAAGTAGTGGTTCTAGTGGCAGTAGTGTGCTGATCAGCAAGTTATTTTGTGTGTCTTCGGTGTAAAGGTGATGTGAGCAAATTAATTAATGACAGTAATTTTGGACCCTACTATAATTATCCTACGTTTCGAAAATTCTCAATATTTTTTTCATCAGTCACTTTTGTTATTTGTCTTTACCCATACATTAATGGCTAAACTTTTTTGGAGGTTTCTTTATTCCAGCCAAAAGGAAAATTTGTCTGCTTTCCTGAGATAAATCAGGAATAAAGCAAAAATGATAATGACCAGTGATATGCACTTGATTATGATGTTCCATTTCATTAATGTATTTAACATGTTTTAAATTATGATTTTCCATTTTATTCCTTATAGTTTCCACTATGTTCCACTATGAATATAAACTTTGGTAAATTATTTGTTTTAATAATGAAAGTGTTTCTTAATATCACCTAATTATAACCATTGTGATTTTATTCTATGGAAAAAGATACTATCGTAACGGAGGGTATTATCGACAGGGCGGGTATTTTCGACACTCACATCTTAACAATTTATTTATTTTTTGTTAACATTTTAATGTGATTGTCGAAAATTGCCGCCCTGTCAATAATACCCTCCGTTACGGTACTGCTACTTCTGCAATATTAAAGTACACTCCTAAAAAACACGACGCTGGGCTTCCAACCACTGGGTCCTGGGTTCAATTCCTGGTCGAGCCTATGTTGGATGGCTGTTTCATCCTTCGTCTCATTGCCATGGTCCCTGCCTGCCCTAGTTAGCCCACCAGGTGCAGAAATACAGGACGTTAAGCCCTTCTCCACCCACCACCCCCTAAATAACACGTGAACTCATTTCAGTCCAAATCACTAAAATCTTTCAGACTTTTTTGCTCCTTAATTAAGTGAGTGCAAGTAAGTCAACATGTGTTGCATTATAGACTTAAGTGTATCTCTGCCTTAAGCATAATTACTGCCATCTAATAGCTTGTATAAAGAGAGTTCAATAGCACACTACAATTAGGGCCATAGCTTCTCCCTTGTTTACCCCGAAAATTTGACAGGTATATCCTGTGTGGCTCGAATTAGACGGAGCTTAGACATGAACCAGTGAATTATGTACAAGACAATGTAGGCATAAGGAAATTTTGTAAGTATAAGCCCTTTTTTCTATGGAATATTAACAAAAATGACCAAAAAATACCGCTAAATATGTTAAGAATATAAAGTATAAGCTGGGACAACAGCATAGATTAAATTAAGGTAATATGTGACTAATATAACTTATTTATAATTTGATAATTATATCAAACTGCTTTTATAAATTGAATTAAGGAAAAAGTGCAGTATAGCGTACCCAAATTAAAGACCATATTTAGCGAGTCCTATTGTCAAGCCAATGACGTCAAATGCTTGAATTCAATATGTGACGTCACAAACATACGGCGGCGGTGATCATTTTCAATTGTTTACATTTGTTTTATTTTTATTGTGTACTAGCACGAAATTTGGTTAAAAATAGTGACTATTTTCATATTTAATGGATGCCAAATATAGGCATAAATTTGGGTCCGCTATACTGCACTAAACCCTGAATTAGTGTATATATAATTTCCATTGATGGTACATCATCTTTGATCACTGTAGCTAGGCAAAATATTCTCTCAGTTTGTTTTATTTTATGTCATCCCCAAATACAATCTTGGATTGGCCCTAGCACTATTCATGAGGTACACTGCTTTTTTTTTTAGATGCAACCTAATTCTGACATCACAATGCTGGGTATGCCATATTGACCTTTTTCTATTGAATACTTAAACAATACCTGTCTTTGATACCACCTCTTCACCCTAACTATGTATCAATAGAAACGACCTTTGACCTATGACCTATCTCTTACTAGATATGTGACCAAGGCAATCTGAAGGGCTCTTAGAGGTCACACAAAAGTCACACGGAGGTGACGCGGGGTCAGTCAATGACCTGCACAGGAAATTGAGGTCCCCTGAAGCTCAGCTCTGTTGCAAGGACAAGACCAAGGTCATTTTTGTCTAGATCTGCTTTCCGCCCGAACCCTCCGTATAAAACATTATTATCATCCAGGTTGCAAGTTAAGGTGTCTGAGTTCGGTTTATGATAGTAATAATAGTGTGGTGACAAAAGGTGTAGGGTTTAAGAGGGTTGTAAGGTGTGGAGTATGAAAGGATACATAAAGAAGAGGGTGTGTGTTAAAGAAGAAGAAGAAGAAGGAGAAGAAGCAGAAGAGAAGAAGAAGAAGAAGAGAACAATAAGTAGCAGTAGAATATGTAGCAGAAGAAGCAGAAGAAGAAAATGTTTGTTGAATATAAAGAATTAGAAGTAGAAAATAATGTACGAGAAAACAAAACAAGAATACCTATTACCTATATGAAGAAGAAGTATAAATAGCAGAAGAAGAAGATGAAGAAGAAGAAGGAGAAGGAGAAGAAGACACATTCAGCAAAGAAATAGAAGATATGTGAAATAGAACAAGATGCCGAAGAAGGTTATCAAGAAGACAAATAACAAGAAGAAGAAAAATAAATATGTGGAAGAAAAAGAAGTGGAAGTGTTTGTAGAAAAAGAAGAAAAGATGTAATTTATGTTTCTATAAATTCCCACAAGTGCATGCCCTTCAACACAATGGTGCATCAAATACAACTGCAATAAAAAAGGTCATCATGATGTATTTCAAATTAATCCACAGCTCTAGGTAAGGCTAAACTTTATATATAAAGATATATTAGATATATATATAAGGGGAAAAAGTACAGTATAGCGGACCCAAATTTATGACCTTGTGTAGCTAACGTTTTTGTCATGCCTATGACGTCATATCCCTGAATTCAATAAATGACGTCACAAAAAACTGCTGCTCTTTTCATTTTCAAGACAAGACATCGTTTATTTTATTTTTTTATCGGGGGCTGGCGCCCCCAAATAAAACCCCCTACTGTGCTACGCAAATATTATTCCTCATCGGTGATAGAACAAATTTTGGCAAAAAAATTGGTATTTTTAAATATTTAATGGATGCAAAATATGGGCATTCATTTGTGTCCGCTATACTGCACTATACCCATATAAGGTTTTCCACTTCCCTACCTTACCGTACCTATCTTACCTTAGCACTCCCTTACCTTACTAAAACCTTACATCAGAGATAACCCAACATATTTGTGATTAATCATTCCAGGTTAGCAATCCAAATTGGTCTTACATTGTTTCCATGTTGGCCACTGTCGTTACAACATCGTATTAACATCGCCGACATCGCACCGATGTTGAAACGATTTGGAATGCTATCTGGGTTGTGAATGCAGTAAATAAATCAAATTATGTCAGAATACATCTAAATTTCTACATTTCAACACAAAAAGTACCTATTGTACATGGCCAAATGTGCTACGTGCGGTTTCCATGCGTTTGGATAAACGCATGGTTTTCACCTCATTTTAATTGGGCAAAAACCAAGCATTTTCCATGCGTTTATCCTTCTCATGGAAAACGCACGTGGCACATTTGGCCATGTACACAGCCGTACAACCACAAAATTGACACAAATATGAGATCCTTTCAGTGCACACTTCCGGAGGCCATTTTGCCTACCTGACTTTAATCATTTATGCCACGAGCAATAAATACTGGTGGGCAAGTTAATTTATTGCCAGGTTGGGTGGCAATAAAGGCATGTGGCAGAGGCCAGCGGTGTTTGCTGTCAATTTGTCGGTTGCGTAATAAATCTCAGGGGACCACAAGTGTCGCTGATGCAGATACATGGGGAATAAGGGGGGTGGGGGGGGGGGGGGTGTAAAATGGTCCTGCATATTAGGTAATTTCTGTCATTCCGGCATTTTTATTATTTAGTATTTGATATAATTAGGCGTAAAGTCGTCCCAGCGCATTTATAGACTCCATGTTACTTAATTATATTTGCTTGTCAAGCAGGTACAAATTACAGAAAAGTGGGATTACTAATGAGGATTTGAAAAGAAAAAGCGATTTTAAGGCTTATTGGTGACTTTGAACTTAATATTAGGATCTGTTGTGAAACATTCTATGGTTTAGATTCAATTTTTTATTTTTTTTGCATGATTTTGTGTTATTTTTCAAACAAAAGAAACAGACATCAACTGATATTCATAATTATGTTTGGTTGAATCATATCATGCCATCAAATAATAACTTTTTCAGTAGAATGACTCACATGGACATACATGTGATATTGTGGTCCTAACATATGAATATTTTAATTACATTGCAATTATATGGAATAAATTAATTTTAATGCTTTATATTCAATAGATTGGAACCATTACTGGTATTATAACTTTGAATTTCTATATAATTAATATATTTACATATACTGAAATCAATTTCTTTTTATGTTTGTCGTTATTCTTATCTAATTATAACCGACCAAAATGTTGTAAATATTTATGAATTGAACCTTTGAGACAAAAGTTTATACAAACATTAAAAAAAAAAACATATTGTTGGTAATAATTGTTTAGTGAGCTTTTGGGAGCTGGATTTATCAGGTAACCCCCACCTGTTTCAATATCTCAATTTCTCAATGCTACTGGGTCTGAAGCACAGTCAGCTTATATGACCAGCTGACAGAGGCAGACATAATGATGAGATAGTAATAATTGTAAATTCTCTGGCCATATCATGAGCTATCATGACATTTATTCAATTGAAGGATATTGGTATCACTTTTACAGAACTCATAAATTATGTTTTAAATATTTTTTGTTGATTTGTGTAACAGTTATAGCTCTTGTTACGCAAGAAAGTACAGATTATAGGAGGGGAGATTACAAAAATTGTCATTGGTTATTTTTCTTTAAGAACAATAGAAAATATATCAAGGTAAATATAACATTTTTATTCCATACTCCTACTGTCCCTCACTATTAGGCGTTTTCAAATAGTTATAGCCCGGCTGGGCTTGCTGTAGCTTCAATTAGGTAGCTTTTCCTAGCTCTGAATATCTACGATTTTAATGTACTTGTTGAGTAGTACTATATGCAATGTCACAATATTTGAAGTCACCTAAAACAAGATGTAAATTTAATAATGCCACTCAGCATCGTTTCACTTTTACAAGGTCTCTTAAAAATTCTAACTAATCATTCTTTTTTTCTTTTTTTTTCTTTTTCACTTTTTCAAGTTTTTAGTGACCTTATTAAATTACTCCTAAGGGTGCTTAGAAGCCAGGGGAAATCTAAAAAGGGTTGAAAAGAAAAAAACCGAATCGTGCAGCACGCATAAGATAAAGTTCACAGACTTCAGGGTAATCAGTGGTTTTCAAGTTCTGTAACTATCAAAGAAAAGTACTAAACTTGGCAGATCAAGTAATTTGTGTTTATCACATTGAGAAGAAGAGATAGCAGCACATGATAGGATGATAGTGGAGACTTTAATGATTGGCAGGAAGCTGTTTTGTTACACATGCCAAAAATCGGAGTCCAGATTAGACTTATAGCTTGATTTCGTTTTGATTTGATTTTTAGTTGTGACATGAATGAAGAATTTTTCACAATTGTAATTCATGGTGAATAGAACACCAATTTAGACTACTACTATACAAAAATTTAATTGTGAAACCTGTTTTTATTGAATTTTATGAATTGTTATCTTCTTACATTCTCTGATATTAATATATCAATCTTTTTTTATATAATTTTTCTCCTCTCATCTCATCTCATCTCATCTCATCTCATCTCATCTCATCTCATCTCATCTCATCTCCTCTCCTCTCCTCTCCTCTCCTCTCCTCTCCTCTCCTCTCCTCTCCTCTCGTCTCGTCTCGTCTCGTCTCCGTCTCCGTCGCCGTCGCCGTCGCCGTCGCCGTCTCGTCTCGTCTCGTCTCGTCTCGTCTCGTCTCGTCTCGTCTCGTCTCGTCTCATCTTATCTTATCTTATCTTGCTTTTTCTCGTCTTGTCTAGTCTAGTATTATATGTATTCCCTATTAAGACCACCTCATTATTAAGGCAAATAAAAGTGCTCTTTAAACTGACTTTATTGGAAGGATACTGTGTATACAAATATATTCTATTAGATAATTAACAATAAATATCTTATTTTATTAAAAATAATGGTCCATTTCTTTCACATTCTATATTATTGATAGTAGCAGAATCTTTATTAAAAACTTATATTACTGGCTGTGCTAATATTTAAAGCATGATGCTAAATGAATAAACATTTGCAAATGAAAATATAATATTTCATTGAATATTAAACTCAAATCAGATGATGGGAATCTAATCTACAAGAGAGCTTTTGGTTAAAATCTAACCTCTTCCAGACAAGTTAAAGCAAAGAAAAGAAAAACAGCTTAAAGTTCGCAGTTGATTGATATTAAGTGAACACGCAATATATTCATCAGAAGCATCTTGCCTTAACCGATGATATATGATCGGCCATCTTATGTAACATGGGATTTCTTGGTCGACGCTCTGGTAGCTTATAATGGAATCTAAATCTTAAGCTTGTATGTGTTTCTTCAAATTTAAAGTGCTATAATTTAAATCAGGATGTATTCTGCGGTATTCTAATCTTAATCCCAACTGACAGGTGTTGTTGTTGCGGGTTTGAAAATCTGCTATTTTAGAAATAACTGCAAGTAAATGTGCCAAGAAAGCAATAATATTGTCCACACAGAGCGAGTTTGGCATGTTTAGATTGATAGATAGATAGCCAGATAGATAGCTAGTTAGATAGATAGGTAGATAGATGGGTATATGGATAGAGAGATAGATAGAGAGATGGATAGGTAGATGGATAGATGGATAGAGAGATAGATAGATAGACAAATAGTTAGCCAGATAGATAGCAGATAGATAGCTAGATAGACAGCCAGGTAGATAGCCATATAGATAGACAGATAGATAGCTAGATAGATAGACAGATAGATAGACAGATGGATAGACAGATAGATAGACAGATGGATAGCCAGATAGACAGCCAGATAGATAGCCAGATAAATAGCCAGGTAGATAGCCAGATAAATAGCCAGGTAGATAGCAAGATAGGTAGCCAGATAGCTAGCTAGATAGACAGCCAGGTAGATAGCCAGATAGATAGACAGACAGATAGCCAGATAGGTAGCCAGATAGATAGCCAGGTAGATAGCCAGATAGATAGATATATAGCCAGATAGATAGACAGATAGACAGATATGTAAGTGCAGTAGAGCAGTATAACCTCTATTCATTATATTCCTCACCACCCATTTGTGCAACAGGTGGTTTCTTACATATGTCTGTTTTAATTAAGACGAAATCGCCATTTAAACCAGTAAAATATGCACTATGGGTAATCTTAAGTGTGGTGATCTGTCAAAAGTAAGTAAGTATACACCCAACACCTAAGAAAATATCACAATACATTTAAGTAGATTTTAAAGATATAGATATAACTGCGTAGTTCATTGTCATAGGAGAAAGATTTCATATAAATATGATAAATTAATACTGTAAAATATGCAAGGGAATTTCAAGAAATGTCAGATGTGGAATGGTGTACTTTTGAGAACAACTGTATTCATATCATTTGTGTGACAAGCAGGCCTGAAATTTCCTTGGTGAAAAAAAAAAGAAAAATAAATATTTTTAGATCATCATAACTTGTTAACCATGTGTAACTTCAAAGCTAGTTGTATCTACTTGCAAGCCACTTTAACTTTTTAATTCCTTCATTATTACAACTTTTGCTTCATATCCTGAAAATAATTAAAGCTAAGAGTGATAGAGAAATTTAATAAGGGAGAAGTTATTATTTCATATGACTTCACGTTACATAGAAAGTTTGCTGAACTATGTTATGAATTCCAATTACAAAGTTTCACCACTGATATTGCCTTATATGAAGCTCCAGTGTTCTTTGAAGCATTGTTTAAGCGTGTCTTTGTGACTCTCAGATCATATAGCATTCACCAGAGATGCTTTTTTGAAGCTAAGTAAGATTCTACTGAGATATAATGCAAGGTTATTGACTGACTGTAGAATGAATGTTATATAAACTTTGGAAAGTACAATGAATTTATATTTACAGTTGCTTTCAAAATTTTGCACACTGATGTGAAAATATCAAAATGCATTTTGCAAATGATACTCTACCTGAATTTATTAACTGTTAATTTATCTTGGTGAAAATAACTCTTCTGTTATTTTTAATGTTCTGACTCAACTGTATAAAGTATGGCACAGTCTAATAAAATAAAAAGCTCATGATCAAAGATAAAATATATAACAGATAGAAAGAACAACCAAAAATAATATTTGGTTAGATATCTTTGATATTAGGGATCTTCTTGAGATAATAACATGTAAAACATGTTGTTTCGGTAAGTGATCGGTTACTTCATACCAACTGTATTGTATGAACAAAATGTGACTAATAACGTTTAGTCAATCATTTTAAAAATGTTACTACAATTAAACTAAACATGCATTTCACATTCAGTCTATTCTTAAAGATGGTCCAGGCCCAGATTTGAACCCGGGATCGGCAATAGCTCTCCGGCACTTAAATTATGGACACATTACCAAACATCAGCAATCTTGTCTGTTAACATTTTAAAAATGTTCATGATGTATTACAATAAGTTTTTCTGTTTCGATAAAAGAAAGTTGCATTAATTCCCTTCAAGATAAAAGCCGGGCTAATTTGTTTTAAGCTTAATTCCTTGCACGTATTTATGAAAATTCCTTGCTTGCCATCATACATATCGTATCAGATCGCAATTAACTGTGGCCTTCGTCTGGCAAATTCAATTTCTATGCAAATTACTCTGTACCGCATCACATCCTGTGCAGTATAAGGTGCAGTAAGTTAAACAGGCTAAGAAAGATGATTTAAAACAAAACAATGTCTTGCCAAATGATTAATGATACTCATAACTGGTTTTCATTTAGGCAGGAAATGATAGTTTTATGATGAATTGAAAAGACAGACAGAATGAAAGAAAGACAGAAATTGATTATTGATTTACTGATTGCCTGATTGAGTGAGTGAGTGAATTTTTGATTGATTGATTGACATTATAACAATAGTGGAGGTGAGGGGTCCAATACTAAGATTTTTTAGATAAGGAAAATTGCACTATTTGTTTCTTCATATTGGTCTATAGTTAGTTCATATAAGCATAAAGAAGCACACAGACTCAAATATTTCTATGCAAATTCCTCTGTACTGCATCACATCCTCTGCATTAATGATAATATTGCTGTCTGTTATACTTAATCATCTAAAACTGTTTAATAGTCTGTATGGTGGCTGGAACCTAACTATGTCATATTCTTTTTATTGTATTCTTGAGTATCCGTAATTGTAAATTTGTCATGAATCACATTTTGCTCGTCAATAAAAGCATTTATATATATATTTTTCCATCCACCATTGCTTATATTCTTCACAAATTTTACTTCATACACTGCATCCATCCAACATACACCCCAGCCATCTGACATACACTCCATCATATACAATTATTCAATTATACAGATTAAAAACCACATTAAGTCTGCCATGTTGGAATCATGTTGGATAACATCGGACCGACAAGGCATTTCGTCTTGGAAAACGTTTCTCATCAAGTAAGCACGCTTCCTTTTGCCCCAATCTTGTAAGCTATTTAGATTGGGAAAAAAAGAACAAAAATATAGTTATAAAAAGTGCCCAACAAAGCAACTACATTTGACAACTAAACTTGATACCATTTGGCAGATAACAAAGAGATAGATTGAACTTTTAGACGAGAATATTCTGTTAAAAGGCTGAATCAATTCCGTTGCCAATCTTTATAATTTCAAACTATTTAGGAAATTAGCCGACGACCAGTTGACACATCAACAGCTCTTTATGAGAAACCTAATTAATGGCTATGGAAAATTGAAACAAAATCCAGTGTGTTCCAGCAGATTAAAAAGTTTCAGAGAGCTGCAAAAGTTTCTCATTGTGTTTTAATAAGCCCATTGATAATATCTGAAGGTCTGTTGTAAAACACTTTAATTCTTTGAGCTTATATTCAGTAAATTGAATTCATTACAAAAGCTAATGTAAAGAAATTGGATGGTAAATCTATCAGATTCTATTACTTTTCCTTTTAAAGATTGGTTTTAAAGCAATGAAATTGCTTTTAAAAGCTTCTTGCAGACATTTTTGACTTCTAATTGAATTTGTGGTAGTCCATAAAACCAAATAATAACATTTAAATTTAGTGCATGTTGCACTAAAATCCCAGTTCTATTGAATATTTGATCGATTTATGGATCTGAAGATTGTTAAAATGATTTCAAGAAGTAGTTCACTAGGAACTACCCAGAACAAAAGTGAAACCCTGGTTAAAAACCACATCACTACTACAACTCCACAGTCAGGCCCAAATTGAAAAAATACACTTGAACAGAGAAAGTTCAATTCCATATCTTTTCTCGTAAATATGATATTCACTATTTAGACATTCGGGTAATTTCTCCTATTTCTATCAAAGGTTTTTTTTTCAACCAAGCTAATTTATGACATCTTGCTGAAATTTATGTAAATTTTTGGGCTTCACTGTAACACACAGTTCATATATATCCCCCATTCACAATCTCGATCCATTGCTACAGAAAAAATAACACTTATGCTTATAAAAGTTCCACCTGCTTCCTTTATGTCTTTGTATTATTAATATATTTGTACGAGCAACTGGGTGACCTAATGGTTAATGCATCTGCCAATTCCATATTTCCCAGCTCTGCCTGGGCACTCTTTATGAGCTACATCCCAGCTGGATGTCCATACATGATGTTAAATTGGAGGTGCCTTGTACTGCGTGTCTAAGCTGAGGCAAGTAAATTATCCCACCCATTAGGTAACTATGTAAAAGGGCATGGACTCCTAGCCTTATCAACTCATCATTACATCTAGCTTTGCCAGCTGGTCATATAAGCTGACTAAGCGTCAGACCAAGCAGCATTGAGTCATAAGAATCATAAGTGACTTTTCCCTAAAGCAGCAATTTATTAAACCTGTGGGAGGAGGCTGTGATCAGCAAATGAATGGTATCAGTTTTAGCATCTTTTCTACATATCCAGTTGCTGATAACTGTAACCTAACATTTCTGTATATAGCGGACAGGACATATCATAGAATGCCAAATTTTGCAAACCCATACTTACAAAGAGCCTTAGAATTAACTTTTGGACATGATGCCACCCTTAATTGCTTCACCAAAATCTTATATATCTGGAATTTGTTTTAACATTTTGAGTGCACCTGAATATTTCTTGGCCTAACTGCACTTCATCAGTATGAATACCATTGCACAGCTGCTAAATTTAGGTAACCACTACACTAGCGTCACCAATTGTGTGTTCAAGTGTAAACAAAGAATTACTTACTTACTTGTGCGTGTATAATATGTCTTCAATCTTACTCACATAATTTAATTCTTTACTTACTTTCCCTCGGCCGTTTTCTCCAAAGCGAAGGCAGATATAATTTGACTATATATTTAATTGGTGTGGCTCATCTCTACGCCATTACATCTGCCAGTAAGAACTCGATTAATGTCAATTCAGTATCACAATTTCATTGGACAGCTACAAAGAAATACAAAGATGCAATCCAGAAAGCATGGTATTACATATCTCTAGCATTACCAGCATTAACCTGTGTGACACAACACTAACCACTTCACTTCATTATTGATAAGGCAGATGAGGTTTAATGTCACATCTCCAGATTGTACTTTCATGGGTCATGTATAATTCCCCTTTAGTGCCATTGAACCTATGGTAAGGCCGGCTATGAGGCTGAATAATTCACTATTAGGGCAATTTAATTTCCACAAAACAGCAGGTTTGTAAGCTAGGATTGTAAGAAAGCAAGTGTAATGTATCTCAGAGATCAGACACAGCCATAAAGAGAGCAATAAGGCCATAGTAATTATTCAAGGAAAGTTCACGGACAATGTAAGAGTCTCAAAGGATAATGGATAGCATCATAGATCAGGACAATGTTATTGAGTTGGGTTTATGTTGCCAAATTTTCAAGGTTGTTGTTGAGAAATTAAAGCAAAGATGGAGTAATCAGGACAAACTATCTTTTACAATGTACTTGGGAATTAGTTGTTTCATAAACTGTTCTCAGTTTTGTCAAATTCAACAGGTTAACTAGAGTGTAGAAATAGACAGAAAGTTGAAAAAACAAATCCATCCCATCAATGCAAATGAATTGGGTTATTATTGAGGGACCATGTTGCAATTAGCCATCTGTAATACACGCATTTCGTATTTTCAATCAAATATAGCACAAACAAGAAATGGCAAAGGCTTCTAAAAGTGAAACAGTGAAGGTAAAGCATCTCATTTGCTGTTGTTCTTTTTTGTTGGGTAAGGCTTGCACACTGCTCTCCCACTGTAATTTGATTATTATGCTAAAAACAGATTGGATACATATGACAGGGAGTCAAAATGCAAAGATATTTTATATAACGTTTTATTCACTTTGGCAAGTCTTGGGCTAATGGAAGGGTTAACTAGATCCTGAGCATCCCATTTCCGTGAGTACAAAATGCATTTTTTTCCCATTGCCAGCATTTATATCTCTTTCTTACAAACCAACCCTTTCATGCAAACGAAAATAAAGGGCTTTTGTGTTCCTTCTTTTCTATCGTTAAGAGTTTCATTTCCGGGCAGACACCTCTAAAAGTGACCGAGAGTGACCACAATGACACTTGACCTCCATGTCTTTTCATGAGGCAGGTCCCATTTGAAGTGGCCCTCCTTTGAACCCCACAATGGACACACAAACAGTGACAGATTTTAAAGGGCTATGTGATCTAACTGATGGTCCGCTGGACAACTCCATTGCTCCTTTAACCTTGCTTGTTGCTCCGCAAAGATAAGGTTTTTCAGTTTGCCACATTTTTATCATGATTCGTTTGAACTTCTCATCTGAATGTTGCTATTTCAAGCCAAGCACTCTTTGAAGTTAATGGTCTGCTGCTAGGTCTGTCTTGTCTCTCCTGCACTCAAAAGATATTCCTGATGTTTTGTATATCCTTCAGGGTGTTGTTTTTTATTCTTTGGTCATTGGTTGATGCCATTTAGGTTTTGTAAAGTTGTTTGAAGAGGCTCAGTTGACAGTGTGTTTCAGTGACAGTGGCCTCTACAATGTCAATGAAATCCACTCATTCATTCTTGGTCGAGGGAGGCACATAAGAAGATATGACATTTACAATATAAAACATTACAAGACAAAATTGAACCCGTGAGTGTCACAACAAAAAAAACTACTTTCAAAAGAAATATAGACAATGAGTCACAGGTGATATAATACAAGAAGCATGAAATATCACTTCACCAACAACCAGAAAAGTATCCCCATATTTTCAACATAACAGATGAACAGTAGGACTTTGCTGAAAGTTTCTCATAATAAAATCTTCAGCTTGTCAATTGGTTGTCAATTGGATCATCTATGTGTTGTCGAAAAAAAAAGCCTGTTAACGCGTCATTTTCTACATCGCTTGATTCTTTTCATCTGAAGAATCGAGTAGATGCAAAGGAAATGGTTGATTTGTGACAGTGCATTGATGTCTGGATATCATGCATTGATCGCTCAAGTCTCTTCAACAGACCATCATAACTCATATTTAGGAAGGCTGCTTGTGCAGGATGAATGTGAATGGGTAGACTAGACAGCCATTAGCAAAGAAATAGCAAAGAATGGAATAATGGTTGCTTTTAAGTAGATAATTAAATATATCATAACTGAATTGATTGGGAACGAGTGTAGTCACAAACACTGTCAGGTGAGTTACATATCACAAAACTCACAAAATGGAGAGTATTGTAAATTAATGAATCATGTTTAAAATTCTAAAATAATTGAGAAATTCAACCCTAATTTCTCATCTCATGTTCAATACCATATCACACATCCATCAGATTGTATGATACTAATCGTTCGAAAGGCAGCTCGAAAAAAAGCTTTTTGAGCTATTTCTCAACTGGATGTCATTGGCATGAGACCTTATGCTGGGGCAAGTAAATTCAACATTATGTGGAATCAAAGCTAGTTTTATCATCTCATCATTATTTCTGTCTCTTTTAGCTAGTCCAATGAGCTGACTATAAATAATGTCTGTCTGTTTGTCTGTCAGTTTGTCTGTCTTACTATGGTTTAGTGGTACGTCACTGACATTCATCTAATTGGTTCAATAATTTCTTTGGTGTAATAGAAAGATCTTTATCACACATTTCACTATCACAACAATTTTGAGTAGTGTCATTGCTATGTACCTTAAAGAAAACAAGTCATACCAATGACTATTGATCAGGCACCCATCAATGTCAATGTGTAAGGTGCTATGACTTTTATGAATTGTTAATTCATATCACTACCGAATTCCAATAAAGAGACCACAGCTAGCCAAAGGATGTACACAGAATCTATTTTATGTCTTTTAAATTCAGCCCATTTACTGCAGACCATAAAAAGGGGTAAAATGTCTTTTCTACAAAGAAGATAAGAACTCCAGATAAAGAAACGGTTTGAGTGGATCAAGGTCACATCCCAGACTTGACACAGAAAGAATCTCCAGATATCCAAATTGATGTGGTTCAAGTCATGACTCCATTTTTCTCCTTGAGGCATTCTCGAGGTGATTAGCTAGACAAACAACTGTTGTCATAGATATTCCCCGGGCTGATGGCAGTTAATACTGACAAAATTAAGACATAATTTAATTAAGAAGTTTAATTTGTATAATGATCAATTTCTCCCATAGGAAATATAGAAGCTTAGGTATATGCTATGTACAAATGAAGAATGACATGAGATCATGAGGTTACATATGTCTTCTTATATATTAGTATGACTCAAATTACCATAGTTTGTTTAGTAAGCATAAAATCCATGGATTCCGAAGTCAAAATTATTATTTTGGCTTATCAAAACCTCGATTGAATAATCCAATTCACACATGATATCATAACAACTTTGAAGTATGATAAAGACTTTTAGTGATACTATATAGTTGTGGACAGTGACGTACTGGCCACATAAGATTCCACTAATGACAGAGTAAGCAGTTTTGGTGATACAGTAGATATGCAAAATGAGAATGACAAATACTTGTAGCAATTCATATCCTTTCTAGAACTCTAGGCTAATTCCATCTTCTGAGGCTAACCTTGTCACTTTCGACTAATCTTGTCACCCAAGGCTAATTGTGTCATGCACGATTAATCATGTCTCAGCCAAATCCTCTGACGGCATATTTCTTCCATGAAAAACTCTCTAGTTTGCCTTATAAGCAAGGTATGTTCACCACAAGCACTAGGTTATGCATAAATCTTCCTAGGGAGGATATGTAGCTATCATAATTTATTCTTTACTTTGGAATGAAGGCATTGGGCCAAATCAAATTAGACCACTTTTGTCAAAATGTTTCAAATATATTAGATGAGTGCTTGAACAGGCCCAGTCAATCAAATTTTATTCTATCCCAAAGAAGCTAATCCAATGTTGTGAGCAACATCGCCATAGAAACAGTGCCGCATGCCGGAAAGATCGCAGGAGATATTAAATCAGAGGTGCCTTGTACTCAGTGTCTATGCTGAGGCAAGTAAAAGACCTCATCCACGGGGTAAATATGTATCGTGTTGTCGATTCCAAGTCTTATCATCTCATCATTATATCTGCCTCTGGCAGCTGGTCATAGAAGTTCATACTTAGCAGCATTGAGACAGTGACATTGACAAAGAGAATCTAAAGAAAGAGAATCTAAAATGTGTCATTTGTCTATGACTGTACAGTTAGCAGATTGATAATTGATGAGCAACTTTTTCTTTTTATAAGTGAGCTCTCTATGTAGTGCATACGTACCAAACTGATGGTACTTCCTAAAGATTGCTTTGAATGATTGAGTTACAACTCAATGTCTTGTGCTTTAAGAGGCAACTGGGAAATAACTGGGAAATAAGAGGATCTGGTGAATGGATTCCACCCAAAGGGAAAAAAAGTACCTTACAGCAGATATGGTAACAGAATACCTAGATAAGGTTACACGTGGGTTGACATAATGTTCAGCCATGTCACTTATATTTCATTATTGCAGATATTCATATTTACTACTGTTTGCAGAATCTCAATTTGAACTAATCTGTTTATAACTAGTCTATGCATTTTTGCTGATGGATCTGGATTTGATTCCTGTCTTTGGCACTATTCATGGACTGGATCTCGGTTGTATCATGTTGAATTGGTGTTGTATCCTATGTAAAATATTCCATCCATGGGGCAAATGTGGAACATGGTGCGGACTCCAAGCCTTATCATCTCATCATTACATCAGCAGTCAGCAGTATTAAATTGCGTCAATCAAAATAACCTGCATAATAACTTGGCGCACCCAAGTTTTCATTTATTTCTTTTTATGCAAAATTTAGTGTTACATTCATTCCAGGTTTAAATTCTTAGCTTAACCTCCCAAATGATTCATCCACAGCAAATATCTTCATTTAAAAAATATCATATAACCTGACTAAGCTTCAGATCAGTGGACTTGAGACCAAATTAACAACGGAAAGAAGGAAAAAGACAATCACCATTTCACAGCATTGTCAGATATATCATCACTGCCCCGCTGGACAGAAACCATTCTCTATAAACACTGCATGCTTGCTCAAGATTTAGTTCAGTAAAATGACCCATCATTTGATGGTGTCAGCCCTTATCCACTTATCAATTTTTCCAGCGATTTGACTATACCTTGGTAGTAGTGATCACTGATCAGCCTTCAGGCCACTTAAGTTTACTTGATGTGCATTGTGGCAAAGGATTACAGTGTATCAGACTTTGGCAATGCTATTCTGTGCAGTCATGGCTAGTGAAAGAATAAACACTGTAAGTACATAAGGAATTTAATTTTTAGCTTTGCAAGATTATTCATTCTGAGAATTGATTGAAACGTTGTTTCAATGTAAATTAATACAAGTTGTTTAGAATTTAGGCAATCATTTTGAAATGCTACTACCATTAAACAAATCATGCATTTGACATTCAGACTATTCTCAAAGATAGTCCAGGCCCTGTTTCGAACCCGGGATCTGCATAAGCACTCCGGCACTTGATTTATGGACACATTACCAAACATCAGCATTCTTTTCTGCAAATATTTAAAAATTCATAATGTATCATGATAAGTTTTCTGTTTCAATCAAAGAAAGTTGCACTAATTCCCTTCAAGATTAAAGCCTGGTTAATTTGTTTTAAGCTTAATTCCTTGCACGTATTTATGAAAATTCCTTGCTTGCCATCATACATATCGTATCAGATAGCAATTAGCCGAGGCCTTCGTCTGGCAAATTCAATTTCTATGCAAATTACTCTGTACCGCATCACATCCTGTGCAGTATAAGGTGCAGTAAGTTAAACAGGCTAAGAAATATGATTTTGAACAAAAAAAAAAAGGTTGTAATAATGGTACTCATAACTGGTTTTCATTTAGGCAGGAAATGATAGTTTTATGATGAATTGAAAAGACAGACAGAATGAAAGAAAGACAGAAATTGATTATTGACTTACTGATTGATTGATTGAGTGAGTGAGTGAATTTTTGATTGATTGATTGACATTATAACAATAGTGGAGGTGAGGGGTCCAATACTAAGATTTTTTTGATAAGGAAAATTGCACTATTTGCTTATTCATATTGGTCTATAGTTAGTTCATATAAGCATAAAAAAGCACACAGACTCAAATATTTCTATGCAAATTACTCTGTACTGCATCACATCCTCTGCATTAATGATAATATTGCTGTCTGTATACTTAATCATCTAAAACTGTTTAATAGTCTGTATGGTGGCTGGAACCATATTCTTTTTATTGTATTCTTGTGTATCCGTAATTGTAAATTTGTCATGAATCACATTTTGCTTGTAAATAAAAGCATTTATATATATTCTTCACAAATTTTACTTCATACACTGCAACCATCCAACATACACCCCAGCCATCTGACATACACTCCATCATATACAATTATTCAATTATACAGATTAAAAACCACATGAAGTCTGCCCGTGTTGGAATCATGTTGGATAACATCGGACCGACAAGGCATTTCGTCTTGGAAAAAGTTTCTCATAAAGTAAGCACGCTTCCTTTGGCCCCAATCTTGTAAGCTATTTAGATTAGGTGGAAAAAGAACAAAAATATAGTTATAAAAAGTGCCCAACAAAGCAACTACATTTGACAACTTAACTTGATACCATTTGGTAGATAACAAAGAGATAGATTGAATTTTTAGATGAGAATATTCTGTTAAAAGGCTGAATCAATTCCGTTGCCAATCTTAATAATTTCAAACTATTCATTTAGGAAATTAGCCGACGACCAGTTGACACATCAACAGCTCTTTATGAGAAACCTAATTAATGGCTATGGAAAATTGAAACAAAATCCAGTGTGTTCCAGCAGATTAAAAAGTTTCAGAGAGCTGCAAAAGTTTCTCATTGTGTTTTAATAAGCCCATTGATAATATCTGAAGGTCTGTTGTAAAACACTTCAATTCTTTGAGCTTATATTCAGTAAATTGAATTCATTACAAAAGCTAATGTAAAGAAATTGGATGGTAAATCTATCAGATTCTATTACTTTTCCTTTTAAAGATTGGTTTTAAAGCAATGAAATTGCTTTTAAAAGCTTCTTGCAGACATGTTTGACTTTTAATTGAATTCGTGGTAGTCCATAAAACCAAATAATAACATTTAAATTTAGTGCATGTTGCACTGAAATCCCAGTTCTATTGAATATTTGATCGATTTATGGATCTGAAGATTGTTAAAATGATTTCAAGAAGTAGTTCACTAGGAACTACCCAGAACAAAAGTGAAACCCTGGTTGAAAACCACATCACTACTACAACTCCACAGTCAGGCCCAAATTGAAAAAAATACACTTGAACAGAGAAAGTTCAATTCCATATCTTTTCTTGTAAATATGATATTCACTATTCTTGACATTCGGGTAATTTCTCCTATTTCTATCAAAGGTTTTTTTTTTCAACCAAGCTAATTTATGACATCTTGCTGAAATTTATGTAAATTTTTGGGCTTCACTGTAACACACAGTTCATATATATCCCCCATTCACGATCTCGATCCATTGCTACAGAAAAAATAACACTTATGCTTATAAAAGTTCCACCTGCTTCCTTTATGTCTTTGTATTATTAATATATTTGTAAGAGCAACTGGGTGACCTAATGGTTAATGCATCTGCCAATTTCATGTTGCCCAGGTCTGCCTGGGCACTCTTTATGAGCTGCATCCCAGCTGGATGTCCATACATGACGTTAAATTGGAGGTGGGTGTCTAAGCTGAGGCAAGTAAAAGATCCCACCCATTAGGTAACTATGTAAAAGGGCATGGACTCCTAGCCTTATCAACTCATCATTACATCTAGCTCTGCCAGCTGGTCATATAAGCTGACTAAGCATCAGACCAAGCAGCATTGAGACATAAGAATCATAAGTGACTTTTCCCTAAAACAGCAATTTATTAAACCTGTGGGAAGAGGCATGTGATCAGCAAATGAATGTTATCAGTTTTAGCATCTTTTCTACATATCCAGTTGCTGATAACTGTAACCTAACATTTCTGTATATAGCGGACAGGACATATCATAGAATGCTAAATTTTGCAAACCCATACTTACAAAGAGCCTTAGAATTAACTTTTGGACAGGATGCCACCCTTAATTGCTTCACCAAAATCGTATATATCTGGAATTTGTTTTAACATTTGAGTGCACCTGAATAGTTCTTGGCCTAACTGCACTTCATCAGTATGAATACCATTGCACAGCTGCTAAATTTAGGTAACCACTACACTAGCGTCACCAATTGTATGTTCAAGTGTAAACAAAGAATTACTTACTTACTTGTGCGTGTATAATATGTCTTCAATCTTACTCACATAATTTAATTCTTTACTTACTTTCCCTCAGCCGTTTTCTCCAAAGCGAAGGCAGATATAATTTGACTATATATTTAATTGGTGTGGCTCATCTCTACGTCATTAAATCTGCCAGTAAGAACTCGATTAATGTCAATTCAGTATCACAATTTCATTGGACAGCTACAAAGAAATACAAAGATGCAATCCAGAAAGCATGGTATTACATATCTCTAGCATTACCAGCATTAACCTGTGTGACATAACACTAACCACTTCACTTCATTATTGATAAGCCAGATGAGGTTTAATGTCACATTTCCAGATTGTACTTTCATGGGTCATGTATAATTCCCCTTTAGTGCCGTTGAACCTATGGTAAGGCCAGCTATGAGGCTGAATAATTCACTATTAAGGCAATTTAATTTCCACAAAACAGCAGGTTTGTAAGCTAGGATTGTAAGAAAGCAAGTGTAATGTATCTCAGAGATCAGACACAGCCATAAAGAGAGCAATAAGGCCATAGTAATTATTCAAGGAAAGTTCACGGACAATGTAAGAGTCTCAAAGGATAATGGATAGCATCATAGATCAGGACAATGTTATTGAGTTGGGTTTATGTTGCCAAATTTTCAAGGTTGTTGTTGAGAAATTAAAGCAAAGATGGAGTAATCAGGACAAACTATCTTTTACAATGTACTTGGGAATTAGTTGTTTCATAAACTGTTCTCAGTTTTGTCAAATTCAACAGGTTAACTAGAGTGTAGAAATAGACAGAAAGTTGAAAAAACAAATCCATCCCATCAATACAAATGAATTGGGTTATTATTGAGGGACCATGTTGCAATTAGCCATCTGTAATACACCCATTTTGTATTTTCAATCAAATATAGCACAAACAAGAAATGGCAAAGGTTTCTAAAAGTGAAACAGTTCAGGTAGAGCATCTCATTTGCTGTTGTTCTTTTTTGTTGGGTAAGGCTTGCACACTGCTCTCCCACTGTAATTTGATTATTATGCTAAAAGCAGATTGGATACATATGACAGGGAGTCAAAATGCAAAGATATTTTATATAACGTTTTATTCAATTTGGCAAGTCTTGAGCTGATGGAAAGGTTAACTAGATCCCGAGCATCCCATTTCCGTGAGTACAAAATGCATTTTTTTCCCATTGCCAGCATTTATATCTCTTTCTTACAAACCAACCCTTTCATGCGAACGAAAATAAAGGGCTTTTGTGTTCCTTCTTTTCTATCGTTAAGAGTTTCATTTCCGGGCAGACACCTCTAAAAGTGACTGCGAGTGACCACAATGACACTTGACCTCAATGTCTTTTCATGAGGCAGGTCCCTTTTGAAGTGGCCCTCCTTCGAACCCCACAATGAACACACAAAAAGTGACAGCTTTTAAAGGGCTATTTGATCTAACTGATGGTCTGCTGGACAACTCCATTGCTCCTTTAACCTTGCTTGTTGCTCCGCAAAGATAAGGTTTTTTTGAGTTTGCCACATTTTTATCATAATTCATTTGAACTTCTCATCTGAATGTTGCTATTTTAAGCCAAGCACTCTTTGAAGTTAATGGTCCGCTGCTGGGTCTGTCTTGTCTCTCCTGCACTCAAAAGATATTCCTGATGTTTTGTATATCCTTCAGGGTGTTGTTTTTTATTCTTTGGTCATTGGATGATGCCATTTAGGTTTTGTAAAGTTGTTTGAAGAGGCTCAGTTGACAGTGCGTTTCAGGGACAGTGGCCTCTACAATGTCAATGAAATCCATTCATTCATTCTTGGTCAAGGGAGGCACATAAGAAGATATGACATTTACAATATAAAACATTACAAGACAAAAATGAACCCGTGAGTGTCACAACAAAAAAACTACTTTCAAAAGAAATATAGACAATGAGTCACAGGTGATATAATACAAGAAGCATGAAATATCACTTCACCAACAACCAGAAAAGTATCCCCATATTTTCAACATAACAGATGAACAGTAGGACTTTGCTGAAAGTTTCTCATAATAAAATCTTCAGCTTGTCAATTGGTTGTCAATTGGATCATCTATGTGTTGTCGAAAAAAAAAAAAGCCTGTTAACGCGTCATTTTCTACATCGCTTGATTCTTTTCATCTGTAGAATCGAGTAGATGCAAATGAAATGGTTGATTTGTGACAGTGCATTGTTGTCTGGATATCATGCATTGATCGCTCAAGTCTCTTCAACAGACCATCATAACTCATATTTAGGAAGGCTGCTCGTGCAGAAAGAATGTGAATGGGTAGACTAGACAGTCATTAGCAAAGAAATAGCAAAGAATGGAATAATTGTTGCTTTTAAGTAGATAATTAAACTGGGATCAGACAAGAGAAGGATAGTTATTCATCAATGGGATCTGTACATTGTGAGGCAAAACCTGTCACTGCACTCGTTATTTTACAATATATCATAACTGGATTGATTGGGAACGAGTGTAATCACAAACACTGTCAGGCGAGTTACATATCACAAAACTCACAAAATGGAGAGAATTGTGAATTAATGGATCATGTTTAAAATTCCATAATAATTGAGAAATTCAACCCTAAATTCTCATCTCATGTTCAATACCATATCACACATCCATCAGATTGTATGATAGTAATCATACGAAAGGCAGCTCGAAAAATGGCTTCTTGAACTATTTCTCAACTGGATGTCATTGGCATGAGACCTTATGCTGGGGCAAGTAAATTCAACATTATGTGGAATCAAAGCTAGTTTTATCATCTCATCATTATTTCTGTCTCTTTTAGCTAGTCCAATGAGCTGACTATAAATAATGTCTGTCTGTTTGTCTGTCAGTTTGTCTGTCTTACTATGGTTTAGTGGTACGTCACTGACATTCATCTAATTGGTTCAATAATTTCATTGGTGGGGTAGAAAAAATTATCACACATTTCACTATCACAACAATTTTGAGTAGTGTCATTGCTATGTACCTTTAACAGCTGTTTAAGAAAACAAGTTATACCAATGACTATTGATCAGGCGCCCTTCAATGTCAATGTGTCAGGTGCTATGACTTTTAGGAATTGTTAATTTATATCACTACCGAATTCCAATAAAGAGACCACAGCTAGCCAAAGGATGTGCACAGAATCTATTTTATGTCTTTTAAATTCAGCCCATTTACTGCTGACCATAAAAAGGGGTAAAATGTCTTTTCTACAAAGAAGATAAGAACTCCAGATAAAGAAACGGTTTGAGTGGATCAAGGTCACATCCCAGACTTGACGCAGAAAGAATCTCCAGATATCCAAATTGATGTGGTTCAAGTCATGACTCCATTTTTCTCCTTGAGGCATTCTCGAGGTGATTAGCTAGACAAACAACTGTTGTCATAGATATTCCTCCGGCTGATGGCAGTTAATACTGACAAAAAAAAAGACATAATTTAGTTAAGAAGTTTAATTTGTATAATGATCAAGTTCTCCCATAGAAAATATAGAAGCTTAGGTATATGTTATGTACAAATGAAGAATGACATGAGATCATGAGGTTACATATGTCTTCTTATATATTAGTATGACTCAAATTAACATAGTTTGTTTAGTAAGCATAAAATCCATGGATTCCGAAGTCAAAATTATGATATTGGCTTATCAAAACCTCAACAAATAATCCAATTCACACATCATATCATAGCAACTTTGAAGTATGATGAAGACTTTTAGTGATACTATATAGTTGTGAACAGTGACGTACCGGCCACATAAGATTCCACAAATGACAGAGTAAGCAGTTTTGGTGATACAGTAGATATGCAAAATGAGAATGACAAATGCTTGTAGCAATTCATATCCTTTCTAGAACTCAAGGCTAATTCCATATTCTGAGGTTAACCTTGTCACTTGAGACTAATCTTGTCACCCAGGGCTAATTGTGTCATACACGACTGATCATATCTCAGCCAAATCCTCTGACGGCATATTTCTTCCATGAAAAACTCTCTGGTTTGCCTTTTAAGCAAGGTATGTTCACCACAAACACTAGGTAATGCATAAATCTTCCTAGGGAGGATATGTAGCTATCATAATTTATTCTTCACTGGAATGAAGGTATTGGGCCAAATCAAATTAGACCACTATTGTCAAAATGTTTCAAATATGTTAGACGAGTGCTTGAACAGGCCCAGTTTTTATTCTATCCCAAAGAAGCTAATCCAATGGTGCAACATTGCCATAGAAACAGTGCCGCATGCCGGAAAGATCGCATGCGATATTAAATCAGAGGTGCCTTGTACTCAGTGTCTATGCTGAGGCAAGTAAAAGACCCCATCCACGGGGTAAATGTTTAATGTGTTGTCGATTCCAAGTCTTATCATCTCATCATTATATCTGCCTCTGGCAGCTGGTCATAAAAGTTCATACTTAGCAGCATTGAGACAGTGACATTGACAAATAGAATCTAAACATCAAGATATGGTAACAGAATACCTAGATAAGGTTACACGTGGGTTGAGATGTTAAGCCATGTCACTTATATTTCATTATTGCAGATATTCATATTTACTACTGCTTGCAGAATCATAGTTTGAACTTATCTGTTTATAATTGGTCTATGCATTTTTGCTGATGGATTTGATTCCTGTCTTTGGCACTATTCGTGGACTGGATCTCGGTTGTATCATGTTGAATCGGTGTTGCATCCTATGTAAAATATTCCACCCATGGGACAAATGTGGTGTGGACTCCAAGCCTTATCATCTCATCATTACATCAGCAGTCAACAGTATTAAATTGTGTCAATCAAAATAACCTGCATAATAACTTAGCGCACTCAAGTTTTCATCTATTTCTTTTTAAGCAAAATTTGGTGTTACATTCATTCCAGGTTTAAATTCCTAGCTTAACCTCCCAAATGATTCATCCACAGCAAATATCTTCATTTAAAAAATATCATATAACCTGACTAAGCTTCAGATCAGTGGACTTGAGACCAAATTAACAACGGAAAGAAGGAAAAAGACAATCACCATTTCACAGCATTGTCAGATATATCATCACTGCCCCGCTGGACAGAAACCATTCTCTATAAACACTGCATGCTTGCTCAAGATTTAGTTCAGTAAAATGACCCATGATTTGATGGTGTCAGACCTTATCCACTTATCAAGTTTTCCAGCGATTTAACTATACCTTGGTAGTAGTGATCACTGATCAGCCTTCAGGCCACTTAAGTTTACTTGATGTGCATTGTGGCAAAGGATTACAGTGTATCAGACTTTGGCAATGCTATTCTGTGCAGTCATGGCTAGTGACAAACCCAATGCTGTGATGGTGATGTTAAGAATAAACACTGTAAGTATCTTCCCAACAGGTGTTTTCGTTAGGTTACTTCTCAATCTCGTATCATTAGGAATTAAATTTTTTGCTTTGCAATATTATTCATTCTAAGAATTGATTGAAACATTGTTTCAATGTAAACTAATACAAGTTGTTTAGAATGAATTAACACATTTAGTCAATTATTTTGAAATTCTTTTACAATTAAACAAATCATGCATTTGACATTCAGACTATTCTCAAAGATGGTCTGTGCCCAGATTTGAACCCGGGATCAGCAATAGCTCTACGGCACTTACATTATGGACACATTACCAAACATCAGCATTCTTTTCTGTAAACATTTTAAATATTCATGATGTATTACAATAAGTTTTCTGTTTCAATAAAAGAAAGTTTCACTAATTCCCTTCAAGATTAAAGCCAGGCTAATTTGTTTTAAGCTTAATTCCTTGCACGTATTATGAAAATTCCTTGCTTGCCATCATACATATCGTATCAGATCGCAATTAACTGAGGCCCTCATCTGGCAAATTCAATTCCTGTGCAGTATAAGGTGCCACAATTTAAATAGGCTAAGAAATATGATTTTGAACAGCAAAAAAAAAGCTTGCCAAAACACTTATGGGTCTCATAACTGGTTTTCATTTTGGCTGGAAATTACAGTTATATGATGAATTGAAAAGGAAGACAGAAAGAAAGAAAGACAGTAATGGATTATTGATTTACTGATTGACTGAGTGAGTGATTTATTGATTTATTGATTGATTGACATTATGACAGTGGTTGATGGTGAGGGGTCCAACGATAAGATCTTTTAGATGAGGAAAATTACATTGTTTTTTTCTTCATATTGGTCAATAGTTAGTTCATATAAGCATGATATTTTTTTCTGCTTTAGTGATAATATTGCAGTCTGTTATACTTAATCATTTAAAACTGTTTAATAGTCTGTTTGGTGGCTGGAACCTAATTTTGTCCTATTCTATTCAATGTATACTTGTCATGTATTAGTAATTGTAGATATGTCATGAATCACATTTTGTTTGTCAATAAAAGCATATATATTTTTTTTTTCGATCGTTCATTGCTTATATTCTCCACACCCCATACAACGAACACTGCAGCCATCCAACATACACCCCAGCCATCCGACATTCACTCCATCAAATACAATTATTCAATTATACAGATAACATACTACATTAAGTCTGCCCATGTCAGGAAAATATCGGACCGACAAGGCATGTCGTCTTGGAAAAAGTTCCCTCCTAAAGTAAGCACACTTCCTTTGGCCCCAATCTTGTAAGCTATTTAGATTGAAAAAAAAAGAACAAAAATGTAGTTATAAAAAATGCCCAACAAAGCAATTACATTTGACAACTAAATTTGATAACATTTGGTAGATAACAAAGAGAAAGATTGAATTTTCAGACGAGAATATTCTGTTAAAAGGCTGAATCAATTCCGTTGCCAATCTTTATAATTTCAAACTATTCATTTAGGAAATTAGCCGCCGACCAGTTGACACATCAACAGCTCTTTATGAGAAACCTAATTAATGGCTATGGAAAATTGAAACAAAATCCAGTGTGTTCCAGCAGATTAAAAAGTTTCAGAGAGCTGCAAAAGTTTCTCATTGTGTTTTAATAAGCCCATTGATAATATCTGAAGGTCTGTTGTAAAACACTTCAATTCTTTGAGCTTATATTCAGTAAATTGAATTCATTACAAAAGCTAATGTAAAGAAATTGGATGGTAAATCTGTCAAGGTTGTTGTTGAGAAATTAAAGCAAAGATGGAGTAATCAGGACAAACTATCTTTTACAATGTACTTGGGAATTAGTTGTTTCATAAACTGTTCTCAGTTTTGTCAAATTCAACAGGTTAACTAGAGTGTAGAAATAGACAGAAAGTTGAAAAAACAAATCCATCCCATCAATACAAATGAATTGGGTTATTATTGAGGGACCATGTTGCAATTAGCCATCTGTAATACACCCATTTTGTATTTTCAATCAAATATAGCACAAACAAGAAATGGCAAAGGTTTCTAAAAGTGAAACAGTTCAGGTAGAGCATCTCATTTGCTGTTGTTCTTTTTTGTTGGGTAAGGCTTGCACACTGCTCTCCCACTGTAATTTGATTATTATGCTAAAAGCAGATTGGATACATATGACAGGGAGTCAAAATGCAAAGATATTTTATATAACGTTTTATTCAATTTGGCAAGTCTTGAGCTGATGGAAAGGTTAACTAGATCCCGAGCATCCCATTTCCGTGAGTACAAAATGCATTTTTTTCCCATTGCCAGCATTTATATCTCTTTCTTACAAACCAACCCTTTCATGCGAACGAAAATAAAGGGCTTTTGTGTTCCTTCTTTTCTATCGTTAAGAGCTTCATTTCCGGGCAGACACCTCTAAAAGTGACTGCGAGTGACCACAATGACACTTGACCTCAATGTCTTTTCATGAGGCAGGTCCCTTTTGAAGTGGCCCTCCTTCGAACCCCACAATGAACACACAAAAAGTGACAGCTTTTAAAGGGCTATTTGATCTAACTGATGGTCTGCTGGACAACTCCATTGCTCCTTTAACCTTGCTTGTTGCTCCGCAAAGATAAGGTTTTTTTGAGTTTGCCACATTTTTATCATGATTCATTTGAACTTCTCATCTGAATGTTGCTATTTTAAGCCAAGCACTCTTTGAAGTTAATGGTCCGCTGCTGGGTCTGTCTTGTCTCTCCTGCACTCAAAAGATATTCCTGATGTTTTGTATATCCTTCAGGGTGTTGTTTTTTATTCTTTGGTCATTGGATGATGCCATTTAGGTTTTGTAAAGTTGTTTGAAGAGGCTCAGTTGACAGTGCGTTTCAGGGACAGTGGCCTCTACAATGTCAATGAAATCCATTCATTCATTCTTGGTCAAGGGAGGCACATAAGAAGATATGACATTTACAATATAAAACATTACAAGACAAAAATGAACCCGTGAGTGTCACAACAAAAAAACTACTTTCAAAAGAAATATAGACAATGAGTCACAGGTGATATAATACAAGAAGCATGAAATATCACTTCACCAACAACCAGAAAAGTATCCCCATATTTTCAACATAACAGATGAACAGTAGGACTTTGCTGAAAGTTTCTCATAATAAAATCTTCAGCTTGTCAATTGGTTGTCAATTGGATCATCTATGTGTTGTCGAAAAAAAAAAAAGCCTGTTAACGCGTCATTTTCTACATCGCTTGATTCTTTTCATCTGTAGAATCGAGTAGATGCAAATGAAATGGTTGATTTGTGACAGTGCATTGTTGTCTGGATATCATGCATTGATCGCTCAAGTCTCTTCAACAGACCATCATAACTCATATTTAGGAAGGCTGCTCGTGCAGAAAGAATGTGAATGGGTAGACTAGACAGTCATTAGCAAAGAAATAGCAAAGAATGGAATAATTGTTGCTTTTAAGTAGATAATTAAACTGGGATCAGACAAGAGAAGGATAGTTATTCATCAATGGGATCTGTACATTGTGAGGCAAAACCTGTCACTGCACTCGTTATTTTACAATATATCATAACTGGATTGATTGGGAACGAGTGTAATCACAAACACTGTCAGGCGAGTTACATATCACAAAACTCACAAAATGGAGAGAATTGTGAATTAATGGATCATGTTTAAAATTCCATAATAATTGAGAAATTCAACCCTAAATTCTCATCTCATGTTCAATACCATATCACACATCCATCAGATTGTATGATAGTAATCATACGAAAGGCAGCTCGAAAAATGGCTTCTTGAACTATTTCTCAACTGGATGTCATTGGCATGAGACCTTATGCTGGGGCAAGTAAATTCAACATTATGTGGAATCAAAGCTAGTTTTATCATCTCATCATTATTTCTGTCTCTTTTAGCTAGTCCAATGAGCTGACTATAAATAATGTCTGTCTGTTTGTCTGTCAGTTTGTCTGTCTTACTATGGTTTAGTGGTACGTCACTGACATTCATCTAATTGGTTCAATAATTTCATTGGTGGGGTAGAAAAAATTATCACACATTTCACTATCACAACAATTTTGAGTAGTGTCATTGCTATGTACCTTTAACAGCTGTTTAAGAAAACAAGTTATACCAATGACTATTGATCAGGCGCCCTTCAATGTCAATGTGTCAGGTGCTATGACTTTTAGGAATTGTTAATTTATATCACTACCGAATTCCAATAAAGAGACCACAGCTAGCCAAAGGATGTGCACAGAATCTATTTTATGTCTTTTAAATTCAGCCCATTTACTGCTGACCATAAAAAGGGGTAAAATGTCTTTTCTACAAAGAAGATAAGAACTCCAGATAAAGAAACGGTTTGAGTGGATCAAGGTCACATCCCAGACTTGACGCAGAAAGAATCTCCAGATATCCAAATTGATGTGGTTCAAGTCATGACTCCATTTTTCTCCTTGAGGCATTCTCGAGGTGATTAGCTAGACAAACAACTGTTGTCATAGATATTCCTCCGGCTGATGGCAGTTAATACTGACAAAAAAAAAGACATAATTTAGTTAAGAAGTTTAATTTGTATAATGATCAAGTTCTCCCATAGAAAATATAGAAGCTTAGGTATATGTTATGTACAAATGAAGAATGACATGAGATCATGAGGTTACATATGTCTTCTTATATATTAGTATGACTCAAATTAACATAGTTTGTTTAGTAAGCATAAAATCCATGGATTCCGAAGTCAAAATTATGATATTGGCTTATCAAAACCTCAACAAATAATCCAATTCACACATCATATCATAGCAACTTTGAAGTATGATGAAGACTTTTAGTGATACTATATAGTTGTGAACAGTGACGTACCGGCCACATAAGATTCCACAAATGACAGAGTAAGCAGTTTTGGTGATACAGTAGATATGCAAAATGAGAATGACAAATGCTTGTAGCAATTCATATCCTTTCTAGAACTCAAGGCTAATTCCATATTCTGAGGTTAACCTTGTCACTTGAGACTAATCTTGTCACCCAGGGCTAATTGTGTCATACACGACTGATCATATCTCAGCCAAATCCTCTGACGGCATATTTCTTCCATGAAAAACTCTCTGGTTTGCCTTTTAAGCAAGGTATGTTCACCACAAACACTAGGTAATGCATAAATCTTCCTAGGGAGGATATGTAGCTATCATAATTTATTCTTCACTGGAATGAAGGTATTGGGCCAAATCAAATTAGACCACTATTGTCAAAATGTTTCAAATATGTTAGACGAGTGCTTGAACAGGCCCAGTTTTTATTCTATCCCAAAGAAGCTAATCCAATGGTGCAACATTGCCATAGAAACAGTGCCGCATGCCGGAAAGATCGCATGCGATATTAAATCAGAGGTGCCTTGTACTCAGTGTCTATGCTGAGGCAAGTAAAAGACCCCATCCACGGGGTAAATGTTTAATGTGTTGTCGATTCCAAGTCTTATCATCTCATCATTATATCTGCCTCTGGCAGCTGGTCATAAAAGTTCATACTTAGCAGCATTGAGACAGTGACATTGACAAATAGAATCTAAACATCAAGATATGGTAACAGAATACCTAGATAAGGTTACACGTGGGTTGAGATGTTAAGCCATGTCACTTATATTTCATTATTGCAGATATTCATATTTACTACTGCTTGCAGAATCATAGTTTGAACTTATCTGTTTATAATTGGTCTATGCATTTTTGCTGATGGATTTGATTCCTGTCTTTGGCACTATTCGTGGACTGGATCTCGGTTGTATCATGTTGAATCGGTGTTGCATCCTATGTAAAATATTCCACCCATGGGACAAATGTGGTGTGGACTCCAAGCCTTATCATCTCATCATTACATCAGCAGTCAACAGTATTAAATTGTGTCAATCAAAATAACCTGCATAATAACTTAGCGCACTCAAGTTTTCATCTATTTCTTTTTAAGCAAAATTTGGTGTTACATTCATTCCAGGTTTAAATTCCTAGCTTAACCTCCCAAATGATTCATCCACAGCAAATATCTTCATTTAAAAAATATCATATAACCTGACTAAGCTTCAGATCAGTGGACTTGAGACCAAATTAACAACGGAAAGAAGGAAAAAGACAATCACCATTTCACAGCATTGTCAGATATATCATCACTGCCCCGCTGGACAGAAACCATTCTCTATAAACACTGCATGCTTGCTCAAGATTTAGTTCAGTAAAATGACCCATGATTTGATGGTGTCAGACCTTATCCACTTATCAAGTTTTCCAGCGATTTAACTATACCTTGGTAGTAGTGATCACTGATCAGCCTTCAGGCCACTTAAGTTTACTTGATGTGCATTGTGGCAAAGGATTACAGTGTATCAGACTTTGGCAATGCTATTCTGTGCAGTCATGGCTAGTGACAAACCCAATGCTGTGATGGTGATGTTAAGAATAAACACTGTAAGTATCTTCCCAACAGGTGTTTTCGTTAGGTTACTTCTCAATCTCGTATCATTAGGAATTAAATTTTTTGCTTTGCAATATTATTCATTCTAAGAATTGATTGAAACATTGTTTCAATGTAAACTAATACAAGTTGTTTAGAATGAATTAACACATTTAGTCAATTATTTTGAAATTCTTTTACAATTAAACAAATCATGCATTTGACATTCAGACTATTCTCAAAGATGGTCTGTGCCCAGATTTGAACCCGGGATCAGCAATAGCTCTACGGCACTTACATTATGGACACATTACCAAACATCAGCATTCTTTTCTGTAAACATTTTAAATATTCATGATGTATTACAATAAGTTTTCTGTTTCAATAAAAGAAAGTTTCACTAATTCCCTTCAAGATTAAAGCCAGGCTAATTTGTTTTAAGCTTAATTCCTTGCACGTATTATGAAAATTCCTTGCTTGCCATCATACATATCGTATCAGATCGCAATTAACTGAGGCCCTCATCTGGCAAATTCAATTCCTGTGCAGTATAAGGTGCCACAATTTAAATAGGCTAAGAAATATGATTTTGAACAGCAAAAAAAAAGCTTGCCAAAACACTTATGGGTCTCATAACTGGTTTTCATTTTGGCTGGAAATTACAGTTATATGATGAATTGAAAAGGAAGACAGAAAGAAAGAAAGACAGTAATGGATTATTGATTTACTGATTGACTGAGTGAGTGATTTATTGATTTATTGATTGATTGACATTATGACAGTGGTTGATGGTGAGGGGTCCAACGATAAGATCTTTTAGATGAGGAAAATTACATTGTTTTTTTCTTCATATTGGTCAATAGTTAGTTCATATAAGCATGATATTTTTTTCTGCTTTAGTGATAATATTGCAGTCTGTTATACTTAATCATTTAAAACTGTTTAATAGTCTGTTTGGTGGCTGGAACCTAATTTTGTCCTATTCTATTCAATGTATACTTGTCATGTATTAGTAATTGTAGATATGTCATGAATCACATTTTGTTTGTCAATAAAAGCATATATATTTTTTTTTTCGATCGTTCATTGCTTATATTCTCCACACCCCATACAACGAACACTGCAGCCATCCAACATACACCCCAGCCATCCGACATTCACTCCATCAAATACAATTATTCAATTATACAGATAACATACTACATTAAGTCTGCCCATGTCAGGAAAATATCGGACCGACAAGGCATGTCGTCTTGGAAAAAGTTCCCTCCTAAAGTAAGCACACTTCCTTTGGCCCCAATCTTGTAAGCTATTTAGATTGAAAAAAAAAGAACAAAAATGTAGTTATAAAAAATGCCCAACAAAGCAATTACATTTGACAACTAAATTTGATAACATTTGGTAGATAACAAAGAGAAAGATTGAATTTTCAGACGAGAATATTCTGTTAAAAGGCTGAATCAATTCCGTTGCCAATCTTTATAATTTCAAACTATTCATTTAGGAAATTAGCCGCCGACCAGTTGACACATCAACAGCTCTTTATGAGAAACCTAATTAATGGCTATGGAAAATTGAAACAAAATCCAGTGTGTTCCAGCAGATTAAAAAGTTTCAGAGAGCTGCAAAAGTTTCTCATTGTGTTTTAATAAGCCCATTGATAATATCTGAAGGTCTGTTGTAAAACACTTCAATTCTTTGAGCTTATATTCAGTAAATTGAATTCATTACAAAAGCTAATGTAAAGAAATTGGATGGTAAATCTATCAGATTCTATTGCTTTTCCTTTAAAAAGATTGGTTGTAAAGCAATGAAATTGCTTTTAAAAGCCTCTTGCAGACATGTTTGACTTCTAATTGAATTCGTGGTAGTCCATAAAACCAAATAATAACATTTAAATTTAGTGCATGTTGCACTGAAATCCCAGTTCTATTGAATATTTGATCGATTTATGGATCTGAAGATTGTTAAGATTATTACAAGAAGTAGTTCACTAGGAACTACCACGAACAAAAGTGAAACCCTGGTTGAAAACCACATCATTACTACAACTCCACAGTGAGGCCCAAATTGAAACATACACTTGAACAGAGAAAGTTCAATTCCAATTCCATATCTTTTCTCGTAAATATGATATTCACTATTCTTGACATTCGGGATGCCACCCTTAATTGCTTCACCAAAATCGTATATATCTGGAATTTGTTTTAACATTTGAGTGCACCTGAATAGTTCTTGGCCTAACTGCACTTCATCAGT
Organism: Alitta virens; assembly: GCA_932294295.1. Lineage (NCBI taxonomy): Eukaryota > Metazoa > Annelida > Polychaeta > Phyllodocida > Nereididae > Alitta > Alitta virens. Next base: position 24,373,107 of record OW028583.1, on the reverse strand, counting down.
ATGAATACCATTGCACAGCTGCTAGATTTAGGTAACCACTACACTAGCCTCACCAATTGTGTGTTCAAGTGTAAACAAAGAATTACTTACTTACTTGTGCGTGTATAATATGTCTTCAATCTTACTCACATAATTTAATTCTTTACTTACTTTCCCTCAGCCGTTTTCTCCAAAGCGAAGGCAGATATAATTTGACTATATATTTAATTGGTGTGGCTCATCTCTACGTCATTAAACCTGCCAGTAAGAACTCGATTAATGTCAATTCAGTATCACAATTTCATTGGACAGCTACAAAGAAATACAAAGATGCAATCCAGAAAGCATGGTATTACATATCTCTAGCATTACCAGCATTAACCTGTGTGACACAACACTAACCACTTCACTTCATTATTGATAAGCCAGATGAGGTTTAATGTCACATCTCCAGATTGTACTTTCATGGGTCATGTATAATTCCACTTTAGTGCCATTGAACCTATGGTAAGGCCAGCTATGAGGCTGAATAATTCACTATTAAGGCAATTTAATTTCCACAAAACAGCAGGTTTGTAAGCTAGGATTGTAAGAAAGCAAGTGTAATGTATCTCAGAGATCAGACACAGCCATAAAGAGAGCAATAAGACCATAGTAATTATTCAAGGAAAGTTCACGGACAATGTAAGAGTCTCAAAGGATAATCGATAGCATCATAGATCAGGACAATGTTATTGAGTTGGGTTTATGTTGCCAAATTTTCAAGGTTGTTGTTGAGAAATTAAAGCAAAGATGGAGTAATCAGGACAAACTATCTTTTACAATGTACTTGGGAATTAGTTGTTTCATAAACTGTTCTCAGTTTTGTCAAATTCAACAGGTTAACTAGAGTGTAGAAATAGACAGAAAATTAAAAAAACAAATCCATCCCATCAATGCAAATTAATTGGGTTATTATTGAGGGACCATGTTGCAATTAGCCATCTGTAATACACTCATTTTGTATTTTCAATCAAATATAGCACAAGCAAGAAATGGCAAAGGCTTCTAAAAGTGAAACGGTTGAGGTAGAGCATCTCATTTGCTGTTGTTCTTTTTTGTTGGGTAAGGCTTGCACATTGCTCTCCCACTGTAATTTGATCATTATGCTAAAAACAGCTTGGATACATATGACAGGGAGTCAAAATGCAAAGATATTTTATATAACGTTTTATTCACTTTGGCAAGTCTTGGACTAATGGAAAGGTTAACTAGATCCCGAGCATCCCATTTCCGTGAGTACAAAATGCATTTTTTTCCCATTGCCAGCATTTATATCTCTTTCTTACAAACCAACCCTTTCATTTGAATGAAAATAAAGGCTTTTGTGTTGTTTCTTTTCTATCGTTAAGAGTTTCATTTCCAGGCAGACACCTCTAAAAGTGACTGCGAGTGACCACAATGACACTTGACCTCCATGTCTTTTCATGAGGCAGGTCCCTTTTGAAGTGGCCCTCCTTCGAACCCCACAATGGACACACAAAAAGTGACAGCTTTTAAAGGGCTATTTGATCTAACCGATAGTCTGCTGGACAACTCCATTGCTCCTTTAACCTTGCTTGTTGCTCCCCAAAGATAGGTTTTTCTTTTTGCCACTTTTTATCATGAATTGTTTGAACTTCTCATCTGAATGTTGCTATTTCATGCCAAACACTCTTTGAAGTAAATGGTCCGCTGCTGGGTCTGTCTTGTCTCTTGCACTCAAAAATATTCCTAATGTTTTTTATATCCTTCAGGGTGTTGTTTTTTATTCTTTGGTCATTGGTTGATGCCATTTAGGTTTTGTAAAGTTGTTTGAAGAGGCTCGGTTGACAGTCCATTTCAGTGACAGTGGCCTCTACAATGTCAATGAAATCCATTCATTCATTCATTGGTCGAGGGAGGTACATAAGAAGATATGACATTTACAATATAAAACATTCTAAGACAACAATGAACCCATGAGTGTCACCACAAAAAAGGCTTTCAAAAGAAAAACAGATAGTGAGTCACAGGTGATATAATAAAAGAAGCTTGAAATATCACTTCACCAACAACCAGAAAAATATCCCCATATTTTCAACATTACAGATGTACCGTAGCACTTTGCTGAAAGTTTCTTATAATAAAATCTTCAGCTTGTCAATTGGTTGTCAATTGGATCATCTATGTGTTGTCGAAAAAAAAAAAACCTGTTGAAGTGTCATTTTCTACATCGCTTGATTCTTTTCATCTGAAGAATTTAGTAGATGCAAATGAAATGGTTGATTTGTGACGGTGCATTGTTGTCTGATATCATGCATTGATTGCTCAAGTCTTTTCAACAGACCATCATAACTCATATTTAGTAAGGCTGCTCGAGCAGAATGAATGTGAATGGGTAGACTAGACAGTCATTAGCAAAGAAATAGCGAAGAATGGAATAATTGTTGCTTTTAAGTAGATAATTAAACAGGGATCAGACAAGAGAAGGATAGTTATTCATCAATGGGATCTGTGCATTGTGAGGCAAAACCTGTCACTGCACTCGTTATTTTACAATATATCATAACAGGATTGATTGGGAACTAGTGTAATCACAAACACTGTCAGGCGAGTTACATATCACAAAACTCACACAATGGGGAGTATTGTAAATTAATAGATCATGTTTAAAATCCTTAATAATTGAGAAATTCAACCATAATTTCTCATCTCATGTTCAATACCATATCACACATCCATCAGATTGTATGATACTACCACATAGCAGGAGATCCAGACAGCATTAACATAGCCCTATGCTAATGGAGTTGGCCGAGTTAGCAAACTGATATGCAAAATTTTGCCAACTGTACCAACTGGTTGGCTTCAGTCAACGATAACCTTCGCTAATGCAATGTTCATGCAACTAAGGCCTGTATGGTGGTGGCAGCACTGTAGGGCATGCCTTGACGCCCAAATTGCCTGGTTATGATCGAAACCTAATACAAAGAAACCTAAATATTTTACCTCTAAGTAAATTTTTCGGCCCCTAATCACATTGTAGGCTGTCTTTTATACTATGATATTTATTAGTCTGTAACTACCACCAAATTTCAATTCCAAACCACCCAAGAATAGCATTATCCTGTGAGAGAGACCTTTTGATTGGTCATAAATATTGTACAGATTAACTGTATTTAAAAAAAAATTAACTCAATGTAATTGACATATGGAGAAATATGTTTTACATGGTTTTTTTTAACCAATATAGCTTTTTAAGGTTTAATAGGCTTCATTGAGCTTCAGTGGGATGCTTTAATATGCCTAGTCCTATGCCACACTTGCTACAAATTACATGATAATATAAACCTTTGAATGTGTCATGGTGGGAAAAGTAGGCATATTTCCTCAGGGGGATGCAGGTCTGCAGCCCACTTTTTTGACAACCCAACCTACAACTTGCCCACAAGGGGAGTGCAAGGCAGGGCGTTTTCTTCCGTAAGGTGGCGCTACAATCCGGTGCAAAGCACCGGCTTTATCATAACCGATTTGCCGCTCCCCCAGAATCGGGGAGGGAAATGCTTCCGCGAGTCATACAAAGTAGTGCGATTACTACGCCTAATTTTCTTCCAAGAAGCCACTCACTGTGAAATGAGTTCAGATGATTTCTTTTGACTTAAACTCCACTAACGCCATGAAATTGAAAAACTTTACATGAACCGTGGAATTCTACCCACTGCAGAAGGTATTATTTTCATAAAAAGCACTGAACAACCGTTGTAACGGCGTTGCGACGTTTATTCAACGATCCTACGTTATTCCTTGATGCTTTGCGCGAGTTCTCAGAAAGACCGGTGTTACGCACCGGACAAGCGCCATTGTTCGGCAGAAATTGCAAGGCGGGGTACACTTTCACAAAATGACGGTAGGAGTGGAGGCGCTGTGAGTTCGCTGGCCTGCTGCGTCTAGCTGACGCAGAATGCAGGTAGGGGCTGCCATCTTCAAAAAGGGATTCCTCCTGGTAGCACGCGTGCGCATCTCTGCCTTTAACATTGGAAATGTGTTGACCGGAACATGTTCCCCAGTCTAAAAATAGCACAGCCAATCAGAAAATTCAATGCTTGGCCAATCAGCCATGCGGGATAGGTAGAGCTGTTAGCAGCTTGCCCGACCTACAGTAAAGTTATCTAACCACACAGATCCTACCCAGTGAGTTAGCAATTTGCAAAAAGGCACCCAGCCGTAAGGATATGTCCTGGGACTTGCAATTAAAATACCATATGAAATTGCAGTTAATTAGATGAGAATTGCAGAATGCTAATGCAGTTTTTCAAAGCAGCAGCTGCATTCAGTATCTTCGTCATTTAATTTTCTACATATCTTATAATTTATATTATATTTATTATAAGAATGAAACAAATATGTACAATAATATATCACTTTATTGACAGTTTAAGGTTGACCTTTGAAGTCAAATACATAAAATAGATACAAAAAATATAACTTCGACAAATATTACATCCATCAGTTAATTGTCCAATATAACAAATTAAGTATAAACTTTTCTACAGTCTAACTACAATAACAAAACAGTATGTACATGTAATAGCAACCAATTGTACTTTATGAAGATCCAAGGGAAGGTGGCATGGTGTTCTTGAAATCTTCTGTAAGAGAATAGACATTCAATTTGTTAAGAGTTGACCCTTCATAAAGAAACTATAATGATTACTATGTGTATATATAGCTTGTACCAACCCACGGGTTGAAAGTTTTTAGCATAAGTAATAGCGATTTATCGGTAATTTGTATTCTGAGAAAACAATCGACATTGCATGAACTGTCGTTTCAGAAAAGGGCTGTTTGAAGCTGCATACAGAATGAGGCTTTATCAGTATTATTACTTTAAATCCAGCTTCTGAGAAAATCAGGGGTATCACGAACATTGCCAAAGAAATATGTGCAAATTAGTACAGTATATTTAATATATTCCTTATATTAAGATCATTGCCATAGCCCATATATGACTATTTTTGACATATAAATGATAATCTTAGTTGTAGATTAGTTAAGGAAACATGCTTTACCCAGATTGCTGTTAATAAATAAGATATTTGTAAGACTTTATAACCTACTGGAACCCTGTAATATTTCACACTTAGCATAATATAATGAACAATGACAAAATTAGAGAATTAAAAAAATAGGACATCTTGGACTCCAATTAGCATTGCGTAACAGGCTATGTAGGCCAAGTAGTTGTTTCGCTTCATCCCACACACTATATCAACACTCAAGAATAATACTTTTCCAGATTTTGTAAAACATAGCCAAGATATATCAGTGTGGCTATAACAAGGCACCACTAGGCCATTTAGAGTGTTACTGCATAATATTTCATTAGGGCAAATGCATTAGTGTTAAGAGTTCTGCTCTAGAAACGAAAGTGCTTGTTAGTTCTATACTTGATATGAAAGTGTAACACCCACTCTCCTGCCTGTCGGACGAACACTTAACAATTTAATGATGCCTGTGTGCTATGTGGGTTTTGCTGTGGGTTTTGCTGCAGTGCAGCCTATGTTTTTTTTTCCAGCATTAACCAGTCTTCTAGGCACAGTAGACAGGCAGAATTTAGAGTCTGAATTAATCTCATTTTAACCATTGTAGGCTACACTTACCAAACAATTTTAATAAGTTTCTTATTTTCAAATTCCCTAAACTGTTTCAGGGTGAATCTCTGCAGCTCCTCTTCACCCTCATATTGTACGTAATAGATGAGCCTGCGTCCCTCCTTTTGCTCTTTCACTATTGTGCCTTTACAAAAAAAGAAGAGTACATTGTCATCAATTTAATATGAAAGCCTCATAATAGCTACATACAATTTGTGTTTAGAATGCTCGCTTAATTTGTCAATATATTTCCTTTTTCTTAAATTCTGCTTGAATACAGACACCTTGATAGAATTAACTTAGCATAAACAACAACCTAACCAGTTAAAAAATCCAGTAACTGTTGTCACACTGACTGAGTGAATAAACTAGAGCTTTGTGAAAGTGTAACAAAGGAAAATGATAAAATAAACCTGAAAGTGTTTATGTAATCATCCACCAGATACATGAAAATGTAAATTTTAAGTGTAGTTGATTATTATACATAGACTATATTATATAGTGTCATGTAAATGTTTAGAAGCAGCCAAAAGAATGACATAATTAATCTTTTACACACATTTAAAATAATTTGTATCGGTCACAATATCAAAAAATAAATAAAAATATTGTGTACGATCGTTTGTCTGCAGCAAAAAATGATTGTTAATTTTGTAAATATACCCTTTTACGGTGTGAAATTACTGTCTCTTACTCAACAAACATCTTTCTAGGCCAGTTATGATGGCATTTGTTTGAGAGTTAGCAGCTTATAGACCCAGTGGAACTTCAAAATACATGTGTCTAATGATCAGATAGGAACAAGGCGATTGAATAACTACAGTAAATTAGTTGCCAACCTGAGGTTAAGCCATTTTGTGTTTTATATGCGATGACACCATTTATTCTGAAATTTATATATTATATTGTCACTAAAAAGACTCCAGTCTCCAATATATGAGTCTAACCATATTTAACAATGCAAAGATAAAACAATAAGACACCAAGAACATTGAGAATAACATATTTGTGTATATCCCTAAAGACTTGTGTTACCACTAACTGTACCTCTGAATGTTTCTTGTGAGCCATCTTCCATGTTCCAAACATGATCAATGCAGCATCCTACCCAGCCTCTTCTTTCCTGCAAAGATTATGTTTGAAAAAAAGAGTTCAGTTAGAAACCATGTATATTGTTACCATCTGCAACACTGAAACTATGCTAATTATCTGTACAATGGATTCACAAATACATGCACACCTACAATGTGCTTTTGTCTATTTGTTGATCCAGCAATATTTGTAAATAAATGTCAGAACTATATTTTAACAAATTAGAAGCATTTTGTCACCTATATAGTGTGGCATGATGAGCTATACTTAATAATACAACCAACTTATATATATAGAATATATAGTGCAGGTATTATGCATATTATGCTAATTCGAAAGAAGAAAATAAAAAGTGCTATTCACACCAAAGGCAAATTGTAATAGGGATACTAGTCTTCTTGAACGTTAACCCTTCAGTTAACCAGTTAGGACCAGGTTAACTAATAAAGGGCTATCAAAAGTTGTTTAATTGCAGTTAAGGAGGTGCAACAGAGACTTTTACATTCTTTGATACTTTGAGAATTTTGACCACTCATTATTTTAGCTTGTCCAGTTAATTGTTTCTGAATGGACCTGTTTGGATTTTATGAACTTCCAACCCTGCTGGAAACATAGTCTCATAATTGCTCGCAGCCAGAAAGAATCCATATGTGTGCCATGTAAGGCAAACAAAATCGCTGTTCAGCTCATGTATTAGAAGAAATGTCATCAATTTACCAAATGTGATAATTTATGTTGTATTTTTGATTTCCAATACAGAGGAAACAGGTAAGTTTTTTTCTTCAGTGGAAACAAAATTACCTTCGTTATCCTTTTTGCCTGCTCCACTGCATTGTTAAGTGCAACCTATGAAAAATAAAAATAAAAAAGTGAATATATATAATAGATAAATAAGTTCAGAAATTTCCTCGGAAAATTAGTAATACCAATGACCCTGACCGACAGTCCAAGAGGACAATGAATTTTTAATCTATGTATGAAATATGCTGTACTTAAGTATTATATTATCAGACTCCCCAAAAGCCTTTGTAACATTTATTAGGGATACTTTTTAAGAATAGGGACAATTATTCGAGGGTCAGTTGGCACATATCTTCTAAACAGGTGAATTAATCAGAATACAGTGTAAATAGAAAGTATATTTACCTCAGATGACATGTGATCGACCTCAACGATGGACTCGTCATTGGCCTAAAAAAAATCAACTCTTACTTCATTTGGACACTTGACACTTGCAGTGATTTCATTGCTAATGTGTGATTGGTGTCTGAATGATATGTACAAAACAGCTGATATGTGAAAAGGGTCTACACAAAACATTATTTGATACCTGTTACAAATATGAATTAGGCTTATTCAACCCAAATATTATCTTTATGGATAAAATAGTTTTAAACGTTGCTGTGAAATACACATCAAAATACAAAAGAATTAAGTACATATAAACTTTCACTGTATTTGTTTGTGTATCAACTAGGACACAGCATGTTACAAGATTGAGCTCAAAGGAACAATGTATGCCTAGCCTTGTCTATTATTATACAAACAGGAAGTGATCACAATTCAATTCAGGCCTTGACCAATTGATAGTAGTATCATAAAATAACTGTAATAAGCGTTACATTACATTACTTTTGCATTACTTTCCTAAGGCCTGACAAATTTATCAGATGCATTGCCACATGGCTCAGGTTTGAAAATTGTCAATGACTAGGTAACATAGTTCCATGTTACTCACCATAGATGCATCACTGGGGACATCTAATTGCAGATTCAGTTCTAGCACATCCTGCAAAATAGTTTCAGAAAATTCTAAACCAATTTATCAATGAAACTAAAAAAAGTATTATTGAATGACACCAATCCTTGAATGTCCTTAGGTAGGTACATTTGACTGGTGTCATTCTTTAAATTTTTTTCTCTACTAAAAACAAAGAAGAGGACAACAATTATCAATCACAATATTACCATATTCACTCATACAAAAGCCTGATTTTAAATAGAAGCCTGCCTCCAATATATAGGTCGAGGTTATAGTTAATTAAAAAAATAGATTTAGTTCATAACCCTCGAACGCCAAAGTTTATAATTTACTTAGCAGAAATTAGCCTAATTAACACTGGCATATTACATTAATGCAGACAAAACAAATATATTGTATTTTGCTCGATTTGCAATTTTATATATGTATATTTTGTAAATAAATCGATTGAATCTTAAATCTAAATCTAGTGATATTATAGCAAACTAACAAACCTCAGAAGAATCCTGCTCAACCTCTAAATCCATGGTTCGTTCCTTTTCCTCCTATATATATAACAAAACCAAAGCAAACACATAATTTTTACTATCAACGAAATGCAAACTGATCATAGGTTATATCTAAATAGTCACTCATCTTAGAAAAAAACACTTTTTTTTAAACAGCGTTTACCCTATTACGTGCGCTTTGTGCACCCACGCTTTTTACTGTAATTTCCATGGACCATTTTAATATAATGATTATTATTATTTCTCAAAGTCTCCATTACTGCCAATAGTATAATAAAAACTTTGATTGAGTGCGGAGCTGCAAATAATTTAGAACTAGGAGACCCAACTTAGATATTGGTGTTACTTTGCGGCTCAAATCCAAATTTTTTTTGTACTATTCTCATACCTCTGCAATATCCTGTCGTTCATTGTCTGTCTCATCCTACAAAAAACAAAAAGTATACAGTTCTCTGTCCATTGTCATTAATTTAAATAAATATGCATCAAAATATTTGTTTAATTGCCATTAAATGCTTTGAGACACCCACCCTAGTTGATCCATCATTTTCAGAAGCAACATCATTTTCAAGAACATTATTGGCAGCATCATTTTGATTTGGTACAGCATCTGCAATATGAATCCAAGTAATGGTGTAATGTGATAAACTACGGGAAAATGTTGACAGTTACTAGGCTTCACCAACTTGATTATGTATTAATTGTTAGACAGTTAATGTGAAGGTTAAAGTTAGGGTTAAGGTTAAAAGGGTTAGCATGAAAGTTAAGGTTAGAGCTTACTAGGATTAAGGTTAGTGTTAAGGTCTGGGTAAGGGTTAGGGTTGGGTTTCCATAGTTCTAGTGTACCATGATTACTCATACCTATTTGAGTCAAATTGAAGTATTTTCAAGTACATGGATATAAATGTATCACACGTCAGCCACAAAGCCACCACCACAACCGTAACACCCAACAGGAATCTAGACGACTTCCCTCGGACAGATCCGAAAAGGCCAGACCACCAGCCTTCCCCCTCATTCCAGATGACCTCCCCAATTACAGAAGGTCAATGTATTTTTGCATAAAACGTAAACTAGGTCAACGTAATAAGGTCATCCCAATGTACCTTGTGTTAAAGTTTGGTCCTTTAATTCTGAAATTTTGCCCGGATCTAATAATAATAATAATACCAAAAATAAAAGTCTTCACCTATGTTAATAGGTGAAGCTTAATAATAATAAAACCAGCTCATGAAGAAACCTGAACTAATAGATACTAGATAATCCAGAAAATGCTGAAAACAAATCTCATTGCGCGTGAAAACCAGGTTTGGGAAAAGACCGAAGTTTTCTTAATTTTGCCATGCTAGTATCATTTTCTGCATTCCGGGAAACTCCAGTATTTCCTGGCATTATCTAGAGTTTTAGTTGTGTAACTGAAATTCAACGAAACTAGACAGTTGTGTTAGTGAGAAGCTGGTATTGTTAGCAGTGGTGAAGAAATTACAGTTTGTCATTGGGCCTATTCGACTGGGCATTTTATGGAGCACATTTTGCTTCGTGGAACATGAAATATATTAGACTCAAAGTTTACAAAAAATTGTAAACTTTTATAAAGCACAATTTTCACCAAGAAAAGAGAGCAATAAAGTCTGTTAAACTGGGTCACGTGATCAAAAAAGCAAAATACTACTAGTTCAAGACAGACAAACACCGTTGCGATGCCATACCACTTGGTCAAGATCGCCTCCAGCAATGATGGCATTGGATGAGACAGACAATGCTCAGGGAAGATGTTATTTGTGTTTCGGTTGGAAATCGTCAGTCAAATAAGTCCACTAACTTACCGTGTATTTCAATCTTGTCAGCACTCTTTAGAATGGCCAGTAGCTGCTTTCTACCATAATTTCCAGTTCGCTTGAACTGAATTCCCTCAGGAAGGCCTTCTGCTCTCATCGGTTTTTTGTAAGTTAATTTATTTGGTCCTTCTGTTAAACAAAACATACCCATTAATTGTCGCAATGAGGTGTGTAAGTTCAGTTCAAGTTCAAAGAATTTTATCAGTAACTCACTGTAACTCCGGTTGAAAAGGTCCTGAACCTTCTTTCGAAGTTGAGATTCTGACAAATCAACATTATCTCCCTGCTGGATATTCTTAGAAACTGAAAATTGGAAATAATGCATCAGGGATGTTCAATTTCTCATACACTATATGAAAGGTGATACAAATATTAACAATCTTCTATTTCTTTCTTACTGTTCTTTCTTATTTAAAGTTCAATAACTCAAATCACTGATTAAAAAAAAAATCTAAATATATAACAAACCAATTAGTTAGAGCATTTCCACTCATTGTAAACAATTGATAAAATTCCTCAACTTAAACACATTATTGCCAAGCTGGTCATTTTATTGTGAGAAGTTTAGATGACATGCATCCAACATGGTCCAAATCAACAGATTGTTTATCTTAGCGCAAATCCTTCCTATAAAACAATATTCCTTTCAATAAATTTTGTATATTCATGGGAAACTGTTGCATCGCTACAACTGAGGCTGTCAACAACAGATAGCTGATGAAGATAGAGCTATTTACCTTTTTTCGTGACGTCATAAAACAATCGTGAACTAAAAATGATAGCTCCCTCAAAATATTACCCAACTGCACTCACCACTAAATTCTGTTGCAAAAGCATCATAACATGCTCGATCAGAATGGGCTAACCGCTCAGCTTGACTTGAACCTACAATTTCAACTTCCGGTTTTCCCATTCTTGGTTTGGTTAATAAAATAAGGACTTGCTGCCCAATATTTTCTAGGATAGTCACCTGAAAGACCATAGATATGAAGCATTAATTCACGTTCATGTTCACAGATCAGGTAAAAATTTTACAATGTATCTACAGATGGTAATAATAATAAAAAATGTTCAAATAATTTGCAGGCAGGTCAGTAGACGTATAGATCTTTGTATCTCATACTAATTACATTTCCTTGGCAAGCAATGCATTCCTGCCTTGACTGGTGTGCAAATTGTTCATGCATAGAAAGTGTGTTTTTTATGCTCAGCCTATGTCTGAATTTACACAGTGAAATATTGCAAATAATGTATTTTACTTAGTGTATGAAGGCAAGTCATGCAAATTGTTTTGTTGTCATGTTGTGGTTGTGCAGAGATTTATCCTAAACTGCTGATTGTACAGCATTCTATTTGTCACATAACTTCAATTTCTGTAGAATAAGTTTACCATTTACTATGCATTTGGTATCTGCAATCTACCATCGACTTCACTTTCCAATTTGAAGATGGTGTAAAAGGCAAAACTGTGTGGCGGGACTGATAATTGCAAAAGGCTGACCATGCCAACCGCACCAAAAAGTGCATACCATACAAAATACACTCCAACCGTAAAAATTTCATTTGAATTGTAATTATCAAAAAGTTTACAAACCTGTCTATTTATTAAAATCAATGTAAATCAATAAATGATCTCTTTCCTAGATTATGTTTGTCATCTGATTACTTTCAACCATATCAAATATCACTTGTGCAATTAAATTCTGATCTGCACTCTCTTTTTTTTTCTTTTTTTTTAATTATGGTGTTCTTTGGTCGGAATTTGTATCTGTCTGTCTTTTGCATTGTTTAATAACATCAGAAATTAATTCAGCAACAAAAAAAATACATACAAACAACACAAAGGAAATTTCAATATGTGCTGCTCTCAGGGTCCGCATCTCTGCAATGCAGCTTATAACAACTAATATCTACATGCATTCATGGGATGACGTTATTTCAAATTGAAACCTTTGTTTGTTAAATTATTTGAAAGTAATACCTGGCGCTCCAGCTCGTTTCTTGCTTGGTTGTATATTACTAATTTCTGCTTCAGAGACAGATCTTCAGGCCGAGGATCAGGCCTACTCATCTCCTCCTTTGCCTTTGCCCTGTAAAGGTCTTTTTGCTCATTACCCAACGCCTGCCAATCTGCTGCAGCTTCTTTGAGCTGACCAGGATTTTCTGAAACCAAATTACATCATATGATGAAAAGTCTAAGCTGGAAAGAACACTTTTTGATATTCATGGAAACATTCTTTTAAATTATGATTTATGACATCACTGATGACACAAATACAGTTCTTATATTTCTAAGAAGTTCTCATATTACCTTTCAGGAAGCTTCGTTTCCACATGTCGTAGCCTGACAACTTTTTCCTTTTTAGGTCATACCTTGAGGTGTCAGAGTCAGATGTTACTCTATTTTGCTTTCCTCTATAATTGGAAATCCAGTTCTGAAAATAACAAAAATGTAATCATTTAATTTACCTTAATCAATAGAAAGACAGGGAGTGGATTGTTTGTACTGGGGCATTGGAAATAGGGATGCAGCCGAATAGGTGTAGCTGAATGGAAATAGTCTGACTGTGGAATATGTAGGTTTTAATCTCGACTTAAAAGAAATAAGATAACAACAATCAGAAAAAACCTCCATTTATATGTTTACAGAAAAGATTTGAAAAGAACAAAACTGATTCTTTTAAGACATACTATTTGAAGAAATCACACTAATAATATTTCTTTATCAATTTATAGGTAAACATACTTTTTCCTTAATTATGTATTTTATAGTATGTGAAGCGCTTGGAGATATTTTTTCATTAAAAAAATGAAAAGCGCCATATAAATAAAAAATCATATTATTATTATTATTTTAACTAATAACACTGATATCTAAGCGCCTCATTAAGATAATCTTAAGATGGTGGACCCACCATGGAAATGCCAACGAGTGTACGCCGTCAACATGGTTACTTCTCCTACTGGTTTTTTTTAACAACAGATGCCATGTTGTTATGTCATGGCAACTGCTAGTGTGGAGCTATCTAACATAATTCTATACCTAATCATTTGATAGAGATAAAAGGTCAATATTTTACAATATAAGTGACAATGCACCTAACAAAATTTCATACTCATGTGCGGGCTTAAAAAACACTCACCTCAGAAGTTAATTGGTGGATAACATTGCCTCAATGCCACTTACATATCTGTGTAATAACTCTGTGATTTTTATTATTATTACCTTAATGCACGACTGATCCAAGTCAGTTTCCTCAGCAGCCTTGCACACTAGTTCTTTCCCCTCTTCAGTTCTAGTGGTCACCATGCCTTCATTGTAAAATTGTATCAAGGTGTCCAACACAACCCCTTCAATGTTAGGTTGCCTCTGCCTGAAAAAATAAGGAGGGTAAAATCCTGTTAGTTTGGAAAAGGGAACCATATTTCTCTTTACAAATGTATTTTGCTGACTAGTATGCAAGGACATCAAAACTTGCCCATGATCATAGACTGTCAGTCATGGTCTAGATAAATTACTATTGAAACTTCCATCGAAACCAATTATTAAATTGTTCAATAAAACCTTTGAGAAATCCATGTCAGACACATTCATGGATATTCGACAGTTATCACCGAATTTTTTGGTGCCAAAAACACTTAATAGTTTTTACAGAAATACGTGTCTCATGAATATACATCTCCGCAACAGGGGCCAGTCAACTCGCCAAAATATTTTTCCCCCATATTTAACTCGCCCAATACAAAACTCGCCCTTGAAATTGTTATTTCCCTGTGTGTTTGTTTACTTACTTCCACTGTGTAGTTTGCCAGTAAAGATGTGTATGCTTATTATTGACCTTATCCATAATATTTTCAAGGCCATAAGTAATACTCTATAAGGTATTATACTTGAAGCTTCCGAGCTTTTAATAATAAGTACTGTTATATCATAAGCTATTACATGATGGCGGTCTGCGGTCCGCTGGATCAGCCGTTTACATGTACACATACATGCGCTAACTTAACTTTAATTAAAATTTCGTCTCTGTATTTAAGCACAAGTTTCTATTGTCGGGGCAGTCGTACGGATTTTCCTCTCGTTTGCGGTCATTCTGGAGATCGACGATTATAGGATCTTGTAGAGGAGAAGATATGGAACAGAATGATAGGCGGCAAGGCAGGGTTCACGGATTATTAACTGAACAGCCATGCAATATATGCGCAAAAATGCAATTCCACTGTCGGATATTGTCGTCAATTATGACCTTTACTTACCTTTTTCTTTCGTTGGACATGTTGTAAAGTTGCGTTTGGAGTTCTACAAGGAGGGTTCTTGGCGCCCGTAAACTTGTACGGAAGTGGTACAGCGGATGTGCGTCACTCCCGCCAAAACACTGATTAACACACCAGTACAGATCATGAATGGAAAATATGTGAGAAAACGAAATTCCTGGTACAATCGTCAGGTAAATGAAAACATTTAATTATAAATATTGTGGAGTGCTCATGTATTAATTGGCCTAGGTCTCGGGTGGAGGGGGAGGGGAGAGGGCTGGGGAGGCGGGGGTCTTACATGCAAGATCAGTTAGCATCCGAGACATACATAAATGTTAATAGTTCACAAAAATGTGTTTTAAGTTGTTGAATTTGAAATAGAGCAGCACAGATCATTTTATCGACACACTACTTGGGGAGGGGGGGGGGGGTGGTCTTACATGCAAGATCAGTTAGCATCAGAGACATAGGAATTAAATGTAAATAGTTGACAAAAACATGTTGTGAACAGTTTGTCGAAATAGAGCAGCACTGATCATATATTGACACACTAGTTTTGATTTTTTTTAATGTTTCGGGTTTTTTTTTTTGCAGGTGCCTATTGAAGGTAAATGCCGTGTGCCTGGATGCAAGGAAATTGGAGAACGTTTTAAAAATCTGAACCTTCATCTGATCAAGATGCATGGAATGACCAGAGCTGCTAATGATGCATTACCAGCTGATTGCAAAGGTTAGATGATTTAAATTTACAAAAGAAGATCAGAATTTGTGAAGAAATTTTACTGTTATTCTTTCAACTTTGAAATGATAACTGCTACATATAGTTGTTGCAAAGCTATGCTTTCAGTCACGAAAAGACACCCCAAGTTAGCAGGGTGAATGCTTACAACCACAAGAATAATATGAGAAATATCTATCTCAAATTGTTTTTTATTATATGCTGACCTAAAGTACAGAAATATAATTTCAGATTCTCAAACTGAAGTTAAAGAAGTCTGCCAGCTCAAATCATGCAGCGGAAAACGTCCTATTCTTAAGAAGAACTTTTCAAGACATCTAAAAACAAAACACCACTTGACCAGACAGCAATACCTAAAAGTAGTTGAGTGAGTTGTGCGAGATTTAAAATAATGTTTCACCTAAGTTCTTAGTAAATGATCATTATTTACTTTGGTGTGTAATATGTTGAAAAATGAATCATATAGTTTGTATGGAGTGCCTACACGGGGAAGTATTCAGCCACTGTCCAATGATATTACACAAAAGTGATTTCTTAAATTTCTTTACTTGTACTACTGGGAGAGTAACTGTTATGTTAACGTCAATCTATCTAGGGAAAAGGAGACGTCACATTGGTCCCTATCAAACTTGTCATATGATAGTTATTTATAATTTTTCCTTTTTTACATCTGTGGCACTGTTACGTGTGTCATCATTTCTGATTATTTTGTTCTCTGACTTGCAGGAAGCAGAAGAGCGGAGATCTACATTTGAAAGAAAATCTTACAAGAGCTAAACAAACAAAACAATATGGTAAATGTTGATGTTGTTAACTTGTTATTACGTGAGATAAAGATAAGAATAATTTGTTGGTCACATGTACACTGTTGCATGTACACACACAAAGCAGCTATCGTATATATTAAAGCTCATGTATATGTGATGAATACACAAGCCAGATATCACTATGAACTGTCATACACAATAACAATGGCTGCTGACTCCAGTTTTGTATTCATGTTTGCTTTTTCATTTTGTAATAGCTTTGGCGAAGAAGGCTGATGTCGGTTACATTGTATGCTATGCCGAGCCTGTTTTCATGACAGGTAAGACTCGTATCAACTCAAATGTTTTATCAAGATGACATAATAGTGAGTGATTAATGTATTAGAAACTACTGCATACTGAAGACATCCCTATATTCTGTAAATGTATGTAGTGGGTAGTTAAGCAGTTAAGTAGAAGTTGAATGTCGGAACTGTATAATAACAAGGACAATGAACATAACATATTCATTTTAAAACCTGTTCCAATTTTGTACCCAAATTTTTTAATTTTACCTGATAATGAGCAACTAAAGAATTGTTTCAAAAGAAAAGCTAAAGTTTAAGACATATGCTTTAAATTTTTCTTACAGAATATGACCATTCCGCAAAAGCCTGCACTGGCAATTTATTGCCACGTCAAGTGACAGATCGTCTTATCTTCTACAAGGATGGCAAAATTGGCAAGTGTTCCGAGAAGAGTCCAGCAAACCTTATTTTTACCTTTGATGAAACTAAGTGGCCATCCTTTAATATTTTTTTGATATCAAATTTTTATAAGGCTGAAATTCTGGTCATTGTGCCTTTGACCAACAAAAAAATGCATTTGTCATGCTATGTCGAGGGCAATGAGTTTTGGAACTACATCCCTGTCACTGCATTTCACGCCTGTTTTGAGCATGACAAAGGCTCATGCCGAGTTTGTGGTCACTTTGACATTGACTGGAAGAAAATTCAGCAAGGCAATATTTATTGTATTTAAATTCTATTTCACTAAAAAACTGTTTGTCTATGTGTATTATCGTAAATTTTGGTCATGTGATATATGCTCGGCATAAGCCTTTGTCATGCCCAAAACAGGTCAAGTAATGATAATTCAAAATCGTAGGAAAAGACTAAATGTAAACAACCCACAATTCTCTATTGATGGAGATAATTATTGGCACGCAGTGCCAATACTTACGTTGCTTGTAGGAGGCGTTTTCGCGTAATGCGTCCGGTTTGCCATTTTGCGAGCGGCAAATTCGAACTTACATGTTAATCCAATGGGGCCAGTTCGGCGGAAGGCTCAAGCGTGTATAAAGCACATATGCACTCAAAGTACGGACCTGTCGGCATTACCAAACAGTTGTGTAGAGCTTCATAGTCTTCGGCACTGATTCCTGGGCTTATCTATTCAGTATATTTCTCAAAATCATCATTTTGTGTGCATGCTCGCCGCTCGTTCATCTTCGTGTATCTCCGCCAAAGCCACCACTAAACGCCAGGTGTCTATGATGTTCTGCCTTTTATTTAATGTATAACTGCGTGCCAATTTGCACATTTCTATGTGCTCTAGTTTACAGATAGTTGACTCAAATATCTGGGACACGTCATTAGTAACTCTTTAAAGACACTTAATACACTGTACGATCATCTGGCCACACAATCACAAAGAGCCATGCATGCTCTTAAAGAAAGAATTAAATCAACTGTTGGCTACCTTCCACCTAAAATAAGCCTTAAAATGTTTGATACATACATTTTGCCAATTTTGGACGATAATACTAAAATCTGGTTTCCAAATAAAGAGATAGACGTATTGGAACCTCTTAGGTATGAGAAACCAAACATCATCTGTTGCTGCACTAGCAGACATGGGCAGATTCCCATTTATATATAGACAGCAAGCCTCTGCTACTAGTTAGTGGGATAGGCTAAAATCTGAAAATTACTCATTATTACGCAAATCCAATGACGTTCAAGTATCCCTTTATCGCAACAATCATCCATGCTGGCTGACTAGGATATGTCAGGTTACAGATAGCTTAAATATTAATGATGAAGAAATTCCACCTTTAATTATAACTAAGTTTTATAAACAGGAACAAAGCAAGATGTTAACGGATATTAATGACAATGTTAAAAATTCTAAGCTTAGAACTTACAAACTCTTTAAGAAGGAACTGTGTCTATTTTTAAATTTCAACCTACCTAGGTATCTCTATCGTAGTATAGCCAGATTAAGACTGAGTTCTTATAATCTCCATTTAGAATTAGGTACACATACCAGACCTTATGTAGTAGCTGAAGAGCGCATTTGTAAAAGATGCGACACAAATGACACTGAAGATGAGTTTCATTGTTAAACGGCTAGAATGGATCTCTACCAAGCAGCTTATACACATATTGAAGACTTCACTATCTTTCACCCCAAAGAACAACTTTTAAATTAAAAATAATGATTAATCAAAACTCAGAAATGATTTATACATAACGTAAATTCTTAAACATAGTCCTAAAAACTGATAATATCATTTAATGTACATATTCATTCATAAAGTTCAGCACATGGGCATCGGTAGCTATAGGCACTGGACATGCTAACACACATGGTTTGATTTGTGGTTGTCTGGTGCATGCTTGATTGTTTGTTTGTACATATATTTGGTTGTTGATATGCTTGTCTATCTATTTCATTTATTGTTGCTCCAAAGAAGGATTTGTACATATATAACTGGATATGCAATCTGTATATTATATATATATGTATATTTTTATTTTTTATCCTTGTATTTTATTTTATATGACACATGTATATTTTTTATTCTCTGCGGTTAATAAAATTCTATATATATATATATTATATCCACATTCATTATTTCAAACTTTGTTTAAGGCATGACCCTACTATGATCCAATTATTGTTATTCTGCATGCATGCAATATGAATAATGTTCAAGCTGAATTAAAATATTCATTGCAAAATTCTAGGACAATATAGAATGTGTATTATAAAAACATATACCAATTAAATAAAAATTCTCCAATAATGTTTCGGGTTTTTCTTTGACTTAGTTTTTTAATTTGAATATTATGAACTCATTTTGTCAGTTCAGAGACTCTTCTGCCATGACCTCCTGATCCAATGAGCATGATCAAACCTGTAGGCAGAGTATTGCTGCAAAAGCATTTCAGCTGCTGTGCAATGTAGCCACAAGCAAATATGATGAAAATGTGACAGGACAGTCATTTATATTTGAGAAAATGACATGAAATATAAAATGAACTCATTTTGTCAGTTCAGAGATTCTTCTGCCATGACCTCCCAATCCAATGAGAATTATCAAACCTGTAGGCAGAGTATTGCTGCAACATCATTTCAGCTGCTATACCATGTAGCCATCAGCTAATATGATGAAAATGTGACAGGACAGTCATTTATATTTGAGAAAATGACATGAAACATATTATCAACACATTTTGTCAGTTCAGCGATTCTTCTGCCATGACCTCCCAATCCAATGAGAATTATCAAACCTGTAGGCAGAGTATTGCTGCAACATCATTTCAGCTGCTATACCATGTAGCCATCAGCTAATATGATGAAAATGTGACAGGACAGTCATTTATATTTGAGAAAATGACATGAAATATCATATAATGAACTCATTTTGTCAGTTCAGAGATTCTTCTGTCATGACCTCCCAATCCAATGAGAATTATCAAACCTGTAGGCAGACTATTGCTGCAAAAGCATTTCAGCTGCTATACCATGTAGCCGTCAGCTAATATGATGAAAATGTGACAGGACAGTCATTTATATTTGAGAAAATGACATGAAACACATTATCAACACATTTTGTCAGTTCAGAGATTCTTCTGCCATGACCTCCCAATCCAATGAGAATTATCAAACGTGTAGGCAGAGTATTGCTGCAAAAGCATTTCAGCTGCTATACAATGTAGCCATCAGCTAATATGATGAAAATGTGACAGGACAGTCATTTATATTTGAGAAAATGACATGAAATATCATATAATGAACTCATTTTGTCAGTTCAGAGATTCTTCTGCCATGACCTCCCAATCCAATGAGAATTATCAAACCTGTAGGCAGAGTATTGCTGCAAAAGCATTTCAGCTGCTATACAATGTAGCCATCAGCTAATATGATGAAAATGTGACAGGACAGTCATTTATATTTGAGAAAATGACATGAAATATCATATAATGAACTCATTTTGTCAGTTCAGAGATTCTTCTGCCATGACCTCCCAATCCAATGAGAATTATCAAACGTGTAGGCAGAGTATTGCTGCAAAAGCATTTCAGCTGCTATACAAAGTAGCCATCAGCTAATATGATGAAAATGTGACAGGACAATCATTTATATTTGAGAAAATGACATGAAATATCATATAATGAACTCATTTTGTCAGTTCAGAGATTCTTCTGCCATGACCTCCCAATCCAATGAGAATTATCAAACCTGTAGGCAGAGTATTGCTGCAAAAGCATTTCAGCTGCTATACAATGTAGCCATCAGCTAATATGATGAAAATGTGACAGGACAGTCATTTATATTTGAGAAAATGACATGAAATATCATATAATGAACTCATTTTGTCAGTTCAGAGATTCTTCTGCCATGACCTCCCAATCCAATGAGAATTATCAAACCTGTAGGCAGAGTATTGCTGCAAAAGCATTTCAGCTGCTATACAATGTAGCCATCAGCTAATATGATGAAAATGTGACAGGACAGTCATTTATATTTGAGAAAATGACATGAAATATCATATAATGAACTCATTTTGTCAGTTCAGAGATTCTTCTGCCATGACCTCCCAATCCAATGAGAATTATCAAACGTGTAGGCAGAGTATTGCTGCAAAAGCATTTCAGCTGCTATACAAAGTAGCCATCAGCTAATATGATGAAAATGTGACAGGACAATCATTTATATTTGAGAAAATGACATGAAATATCATATAATGAACTCATTTTGTCAGTTCAGAGATTCTTCTGCCATGACCTCCCAATCCAATGAGAATTATCAAACCTGTAGGCAGAGTATTGCTGCAAAAGCATTTCAGCTGCTATACAATGTAGCCATCAGCTAATATGATGAAAATGTGACAGGACAGTCATTTATATTTGAGAAAATGACATGAAATATCATATAATGAACTCATTTTGTCAGTTCAGAGATTCTTCTGCCATGACCTCCCAATCCAATGAGAATTATCAAACCTGTAGGCAGAGTATTGCTGCAAAAGCATTTCAACTGCTATACAATGTAGCCATCAGCTAATATGATGAAAATGTGACAGGACAGTCATTTATATTTGAGAAAATGACATGAAATATCATATAATGAACTCATTTTGTCAGTTCAGAGATTCTTCTGCCATGACCTCCCAATCCAATGAGAATTATCAAACGTGTAGGCAGAGTATTGCTGCAAAAGCATTTCAGCTGCTATACAAAGTAGCCATCAGCTAATATGATGAAAATGTGACAGGACAATCATTTATATTTGAGAAAATGACATGAAATATCATATAATGAACTCATTTTGTCAGTTCAGAGATTCTTCTGCCATGACCTCCCAATCCAATGAGAATTATCAAACCTGTAGGCAGAGTATTGCTGCAAAAGCATTTCAGCTGCTATACAAAGTAGCCATCAGCTAATATGATGAAAATGTGACAGGACAGTCATTTATATTTGAGAAAATGACATGAAATATCATATAATGAACTCATTTTGTCAGTTCAGAGATTCTTCTGCCATGACCTCCCAATCCAATGAGAATTATCAAACCTGTAGGCAGAGTATTGCTGCAAAAGCATTTCAGCTGCTATACAATGCAGCCATCAGCTAATATGATGAAAATGTGACAGGACAGTCATTTATATTTGAGAAAATGACATGAAATATCATATAATGAACTCATTTTGTCAGTTCAGAGATTCTTCTGCCATGACCTCCCAATCCAATGAGAATTATCAAACGTGTAGGCAGAGTATTGCTGCAAAAGCATTTCAGCTGCTATACAATGCAGCCATCAGCTAATATGATGAAAATGTGACAGGACAGTCATTTATATTTGAGAAAATGACATGAAATATCATATAATGAACTCATTTTGTCAGTTCAGAGATTCTTCTGCCATGACCTCCCAATCCAATGAGAATTATCAAACGTGTAAGCAGAGTATTGCTGCAAAAGCATTTCAGCTGCTATACCATGTAGCCGTCAGCTAATATGATGAAAATGTGACAGGACAGTCATTTATATTTGAGAAAATGACATGAAACATTATCAACACATTTTGTCAGTTCAGAGATTCTTCTGCCATAACCTCCCAATCCAATGAGAATTATCAAACCTGTAGGCAGAGTATTGCTGCAAAAGCATTTCAACTGCTATACCATGTAGCCGTCAGCTAATATTATGAAAATGTGACAGGACAGTCATTTCTATTCGAGAAAATGACATGAAACACATTATCAACACATTTTGTCAGTTCAGAGATTCTTCTGCCATGACCTCCCAATCCAATGAGAATTATCAAACGTACAGGCTGCAACACCATTTCAGCTGACGTGCCATGTGGCCAGGTATTATATATAAAAAAATGATACCAGACATCTTATCTTTTGCCCTGACTTCCTATAGGCTGAGTGTGGCACCATTACAGCTGAAATTTTTTTTTTGTTGTTGCAAAAACTAAAACATAAACTCAACACTGATCAATACAGAAACATAAATCATATTTACTGAGTTTTTATTTGCTGTATGTAAATTTCTGAAAAAAAAACAAAAAAACACAAGGCAAGAATATTAAATATTGACATAATATGCCATTTTGCACCAAAACAACTATTTTAGCTATTATAGCACAGAAATATTGAACATTATTTTTCATAGGGGTATTGCACACAATAATGCAACAATTAAACACAAAAAGTGAAAAGTAAGCTTATCCTGTGCCATAAAGTTAATTAAAAACAGCGAATGGGTAGGAAAATGCTTAATATAATAATTAGTATGTTTGACATGGCCAAAGCTAGAGTATATTTAGATGGTAGACTGGGTGAACCCATAGATAGTATCTGTGGGGTATTACAAGGAGGCATTCTCAGCCCCAAACTTTTTAATGAGTTTATGTCTGATCTCCCAAATTACCTAAATACTAATGATCGAATTGACATATATGGCTTTTCTTTCACACATCTTCTATATGCAGATGACATAGTCCTCATATCCGAATCTGCAATTGGTTTACAAAATAGTATTAACTCACTGTACAGTTTCTGCTCTAAATGGCATCTAATAGTTAACATAACTAAAACTAAAGTACTGAAAATAGGTACAAAAAGTAATACAACATTTAAGTATGGAGAACAAAGTATAGAAAATGTAGACACTTACAAATACCTTGGCCACATATTGAATGCACATAAGTCTACCCACAATAAAATGCCAGAATATTTATCTATCCAGGCCAATAAAGCAATCTTTGCAATACAAGGTAAAACTAAATCAGCCTTAGGATATATTCCACCAGCACTAGCATTAAAAATGTTTGACACTTACATCCTCCCTATACTTGAATACAATAACATGTTATGGGCCACAAATAAAGAAATCCAAATATTAGAAAAAAGCCAATTAAGCTATCTTAAACGTATACTAGGAGTAAGAAAACAGACCCCCAACAATAGGAGTATTTGCTGAAACTGGTAGATTCCCTCTTCTAATTAGACAGCAAATAAGTACATTAAACTACTGGGCAAGGCTAGCAAAATTGCCAGATTATGACATTCTAAATAAATGCCTAAAGATACAAGAAATATTACACACACATGGCCAAGATAATTATTATAGCAAAGTAAAACACATAATTGACTACTCTGAAATCACAGACTGGTCAACGAAAGATGCAGAAAAATTGGTAAATGAGATGAGGTTAAAATTGTACAAAAAAGAGCAAAACAGAATCATAAATGCAATACATGACTCCGAAGTAAACCCCAAACTAAGGACTTATAAGATCTTTAAAACCAACTATAGTTTTGAAACCTACTTAAACCTCAACCTCCCAAAAAAGACCTATAGTAACATAGCTAGGTTTAGAATTAGTTCGCATAACCTCAAGATAGAAAAAGGTAGACATGAAACCCCTAAGGTACGACTCGAAGAAAGAATCTGTGAGAATTGTAATAACAACGATGTAGAAGATGAATTTCACTGCCTCTTAATATGTATTGCCAATAATGTGCCAAGAATAGAGCTAAATAAAGAACTGAGTAAATATATTTCTGACTTCAATAATCTAACCCCAACTGAACAGTTTCAAGCAATAATGTCCAGCAAAGAAGCAGGTGTAATTAATGCTCTTGGCATATTTCTAAACCATGTCCTATAAATTTATTTTTTTTTATTTTTTTTTCCTTCCCCTGGGCTCCGCATACTATTATTTATAAACCATACATGGATAGCCAGATTGGTTAAACCACCGGGACAAGCAGAATATATTTGTCTGTTTTTTTTTAAATTTGTATTATTAGTATTTTTACTAGTCACAACCGGGACCAACTTGCTGTAAAATACATAGTTACAACATTTAATATAGACCGTTAGCTTACCACTTTTAGTATTATTTTCTTATTACTGTAAAAGTACTGTATTATTGTATATTATTATTGTATGTTATTTGTATGTTTGACCCATGTATCAATTATGATAATATCATGTCAATAAAATTTTATATAATTAAAACTAAGTAATGCTTATAAATTTATCTAAGTATCACAATCTCAGCATATATAGAGATACCATTAAATAATGCAATAAAGCAAATAGATAATAATGTACCATGTTATGTAGTCTAAAGTCAAAATGTACATAGATTATAGCATCAAAACCTATTCAAAATTGATCAAGAGGTACACTAATAAGGTAACATTAAAGTAAGCTATATTTTTAAAAAGAAAATACATGTTAACTGCATTGCTAACCATTATGTAACATAAATTACGTCAAATAAAAAGAGGTTTTATATTCAATATAGTTCTTTGAAAATTGCAAAATTAAAATTTCTCATTTTGCTTACCTTGATTCTAAGTTTACAAACAACCAAATCGATAACAATAATGATACAATACAAATTTCTGGAATCACTCATGCATATTACATACTAATTATATTCAAAGGGCCGTCCATGTATTTCGACATTGTATTCTTATAACAAAAATCATCATGAAATGCATAAACTTTATCATTCATAACTGGGTTCTTCCTCCTCCTCCTGTGGGAAATACATTTCTTCTAATGTTTCAAGATCTATTTCATGCACTGCAGTCACTGGAGTGACATTCTGATGAAGCAAGAACTTTGCCTTCCATTTTGCAATAATTGTGTTGTACAAGTGCCTCTTTTTCTTAATAATATTCACAAGACCATCATTGTATTTCCAGCTAGCCTGTTCATCCTGTAGATTGGTATAAATATTGTCTAATGCACTTGACAAATTTTTGTAGTACATTTCAACTTGAGTCATTTCACTATGGACGTAAGTCATTTCCTCTGTAGCTCTCTTTGCCCGAAGCCAGTTGTCCACAATATCTCTTTTCAAGTAAACTGGAATGTCATCCTGATGCTGAAACAGTGAAATATGTACATTAAAAAAGCTTTTAACTAACTGCTGCAATTATCTAAGTCAAAATACTTAAATAAAAAGGCTAAATGAGACATAAACAACTAATGCTGTAACAAAAACCCTGCGCTACAAAAAAGTTTTTGAAAAGGGGAACAGTGTGATTTCAACTGTGAACGCTGCCTTGAGACAAAACATTGGGTAGCCCATGAACATTAAATCACTAAATATAACACAAGATAAAAATTTCTAGGTCCATCAACATTAGGAATAAAAGGCGAAATTTGACAATATGAGATTCTTTTATTATTAATTCAAACTGCACTACAATGTAAATGTTATGGGCATGTTGAAGGAAAATGCCATGAAAGAGATAATACAGATAAAAATAGCATACATCTACTGGGCATTGTTCTGTGTAGATAGCTGCATCAGATGTGTTAACATCAGTGTACTGTAGTGGGGGATGCTGACCCTCTGATATTGCATTCAAATTTCTAAGGGACTTCTGCAACAATGAAGCTGCTGCCTTCTGTTGCTTGGCTAACCTTATGGCAACCTTCTGTCCATCTGAAAATAAAAGTTAACAATTTAGTTTGTTAGATAATAAAATTATTTCTAATTATTTTCAATATACATAAATACAATGCATATTGTGGTCCCAGTTGAAGCTTTTGCTTATCGTGCTGGGACCATACAAGATACATAAAAAGCTTCAGAATTTGGATATATATATGTAAAATAAGTGACAGTTTGGCTGACATTCAATATAACATGTATTTTTCAATAAAATAATTTTATTTTAATTTTCTTGAGTGATTCAGTGCTAAGTCAGTCTGTTTGTCTGTAATAATTTTCTTCCATAATTTTGGTCCAGCATATCGAATCAGCTTGTCCTGTGCATATTTTATTCTCTCTACATTTAACAATTTTGGTTGCTTTGTCCATGTATTTCTGTTGGGAATCAAGAAATTGTAATGACTGGTGGAAGTTGATTTAATATATATCTATGTTTAAATTGTGCAATTGTTAAATTATATATGTCCAGTACTTTCAGAAGCTTGCAATTATAGTGCATTACATTATTTAGCATTTCATACCTGAGATCAAAAGAATCTTATAGCCTGGTTCTAATTATATGTATTGAAGGAATTTAATTTAAAACCATGATGTACCTGTGTATTTGGCTCTCAATGAATTCAGGAACTGTATGTCTTTGGCTCGAATTCTCATGGACTGGAGCAGTGATACTCTTTGTTTGTTTATCAAACTAGACTTCGCGACTAAATAATCCTCGGAATCATGCTTCCACCTTGTCTGAATTTTTCTTGACTTCTCTATGGTCTTTATGGTACCGTCCAACCTAGAGTAAAACAAAATAATTACACTGCATGATAACTGATTTATTTTGATAAGTCAGCAAATAACTTAGTAAGTCAAGTCAAATTCCTTGGCTGAAAAACTGCCAAGGCACACTATTTGAATTGGTAGAGGCATATTTCTATCGGAATACATCATTCCTTTAATTCTATGTGAAATTAAAACTCTGATATTCTAATTAAAATTACTAATTTCACTGAAACATACTTAGGTACTTACACCAAGTTAAAGAGGTCAAATTTCTGGTTTAATAGATGTTTACTTTTGCAATAGAGATATATTAGAGATATAGTGTGTGGTCATGGTGTGGTGATATTGTCAAACTAATACAAAGCAAAGCACACTACCTGTCAGCTTTACTTTGTAAAGCTGCAGATTCTTCATCTCCATGAGATGCCACAATCAGGAACCTGGAAAACATTAAAACATTACAAGAAAACATTCAAATAACTTATCATGCTGATTAAAAAGGCACAGCCATTTCAGTAGCTTGGTGGCGAAGCAGAAAAGTAATATTTCTAAAAACATTTAACATTTTTTCACTAATAGTTGACATTGGCACATGAAACATGACTTTGAATGTGATATATATACAAAATAAGAATCCCGTCAATAAATACCTTGTTGTTCTCAGGTTTTCAAGGGCCTCTACATACTTTTCCTGCCATGTCAAAATTGTTTGTTCTTTTTTATCCGTTTTTTGTTCACTGTTAAACCACTGTTCCACATGTTCTTCTCGAATCTCTGCCAAAAAAAATTATAAAAAATATATAAATAATATATTATCAAGAATACATCACTAACTTAAGGCACTCCATTGGCAGTTCCCAACAATACATTTAGTTCCATGAATGAGTTAAAAATAATGAAACCTTTGTCACATAATGACTTGAGCTCTTCTACTCTCTGGAGTGAAATAGCTTCAGTTTTCTTGGCTCGCTCCAGTTTCTGGCACAAAGTAGCTCCTGAAATAAATGTTTATAATAATTATGACTGAACTTAAATGGTTTCTATTTGGCACACTTCTAGCTGAAGGTAAACTATCAGAAAAATCGAGAACACGACCTGATAGGAATTTTATCAGTAGGTAGTTGGACACTATAAACTTTTTTTCATTCTGCTTACCAATAATTTCAATTTTCTTATTCCGAAAATGTAGTACTGCGTCAGTAAGAAGATCCTTTCTTCTGCCAGTTGTCATTTCTTTAGTTATCTTAGAAAACTTCCCTAGAAAAGACCACAGTCTTTCGACACATTCTCCTTCAAGCATCCCATAAGAGGCAAGGCGTCTTGGATTCATCAACAGCTGCAACAAAAATAAACAGAAAAGCTGGTCACCCAATGAAAGCTTGAGGGAAGACTTGTCAGATGTCAGTTCAGATTCAGACGTGAAAGCAGCCTTATCTTATAATATTTGAGGAGTATTATAATTTGTAATTAGTTGTAGTCATACTATTTCAATGGACATGAATCTTGCTATGTCGCAGCAGTATTTAAGAGGCTTACAGATGGCCATTTCGATGGCCATTTTGATGTATAAAGAAAATAAACTTATAATTCGTGGAAAATCCAGCAGGAAAAACAAGTAAATTTAGTATAAAATCAATTGATCCAATAGCTTGAGCATTTATTAGAAAAATAAATGCTTAGCCTTGGAAAATAATTGATAAAAAGATAAGGCTAAAGAGGGTAAAGTTAAAGGTATTAATCCTGCCCCACTGAACTCCGAGGTTTCCCCCATCAATCTGGAAAACCAGATTAGTGATACTATTTGAATTTCCAAGTACATAGGATGACCAATAGTGTGACGTGATCTCACCTGACACTTTGTTTTATGACCATATGCATGGAACACTGGAATAGCCAATGAGATGTCAGCAAGTTCAGGACAGTTACGCTAAAAACAGAGAAGGTAAATAATGTTAAAACTTGGTTTCATTAAAAATATTTAAAGACTAGTTTATGTCCTTAGTAACATAAAATATGATCCTGGCCGTTTATGATATAATACCATGGCTAATAGGGGCGCCATGTGTGACAGAAGCGCTGAATGATGAGCATCAAGTAATTAAACAGCACGACCTGTTTATGAAACATGGTGTCACTACCAAAAACAAACATGGCAGCCTGCAGGTGAGCGTAGGACTACTATATGATTCCCCTACCAGAATCATCATTACAGAAGACAGCATTTAATATGATATACCCACCTTAATATGTGATGAAAGCATACAGGCCACATCATATAGCACATGTAATTTGGCTTCTGGATATAGAGTCTTCATGTGCTTCATCATGAAAATGCCATAGGAGAACCTGTAATTCAAATTATTAATTGTACTAGCTGATGCATAGAAAATATATCTGAATACATCAAGTTATCCATGTCCAGGTGTGGTTTTTCCTGTATACTGTTTTTTTCACTGGCAAACAGTAGGAAAAAAAGTTGTATGTAAGATTGAGAGTGCAAAGTGAGAGAGCATGCCAAACGTCATGCTGTATCGGTTGCCAAGTTTAAGAAAACTGACTAACTCGAGTATATTATGTACAGTACATTTTATTTAATTGTTATGCTAATACATTGCATATGAAGTTATGAACGTATTATGCATGTATATATTATATCTCAGTGGAATCATGAAAAACATCTCAATTTCCTAGGGCAACATGTCTTAACAAACAACATCTTTTGGTGGAAGTTATTTTAGCATCCTTAAACGAAAATTAAGTCATTACAAAAATATGTATTGTGGTTACCTGATTTTAGAAATTTAAAGATCTGAATGTAATGTTTGTGCTTTTTCTCTAAATAGCTTTGTAGCCTGCCACAAAACAGCAAATTTTCAAATATAAACCAACCTGTCAATTTACTTAGAATAAGTGTTTTTTAATACTGAAAATATAGAATTTAAGATATTAATTTTTGAAGATATTTTGGCTGCAGGACTCCCTGAACTTTAACAACAATTTTAAATAGTGTGCACACCAGTATTGGAAATATTTGGTGCCAGATCTATAGAAAATATTAATCTTTGTAAACTATAGGATTAATACTTCATCATATCATGTGGTTTACCTTTCACCATGTCTCAAGTCCATAAAGGCTAGGGGAATTTCATGCTTGCATGAAGCTCCAAACACAGCTGTGACGTTAAGTCTATTATTTGTTGCACTGCTTCTCACCCTGTCAACAGCTTTGAAGTCATTACATTCCTGAAAATGAGATCATTAATTAAAATCAATGTGGTGTATTTTCCACTTTCTATATGTTAATGAAAAAACACACGGTCATGTCAAACACTCAACTGACATTCAAAACTCGTAATTTCTCAGGCATATTTTCTAGTTACAGAACACAATAACAAACTTCAGAACATTTCTAATGTACATTTACAGCATTTCAAAAATAGTTAAAAAAAGTTGTACAATGCCATTTTTAGGGACAATGTTGCAGCAATTCGTGAATTTTTTATGAACTAAAGCGTTGCTGAGTCTGGATTGCCCTGTATCATACAGGAAGACAAGAAATACTTGTTAATGACACCTAAAAAAACTAATTCTTTAAATTTGATTTAAATGGAAAAAAAGCAACTTACCTTTATGTCATTACAATTTTGTTTCACACCATAGTTTTCAACAAAGTGATCAACCTCAGCCTGATCCAGAAATACGCCGCTGTGCAAAGGTTCTATTTTGGTCACATCTTGGCGCCTTTTCACTAGCGAAAAACACGCGTCCATAGAAATGAAAACATTCCCTTCACCCTGCAAATGAAATATTACAAATACATCAAGTGAGATGAAGGTGTCCATGTATGTGAATAAAATTTATGACCGCAATGTAGTAGAGGCCTTCTCTAATATGCAGTGCGACTGCAGCACTCCTGACAGTCTCTTGTCCAACAAGGGGGGTGGGCTGGTAGTGTGGTCATAGTGAAGTTCGGGTTAGGGTTGTTTGCAATGCAATATATTTAGGCACTTAATATAGTTAACTAACAAAAACATCTCTAACTTGCATTAAAACTCATTTACTTACTGATGGGCAAGCAGGACAAACACCACTGGTCTCAGATGATATAAGGGTGGCCATCTTGTATTTAAAATGGCGATACTCATCACATGAGTCCTGTACAAGTTGTTTGTACAAAGAAATATACTGCAAATAATACACACAAAAAATGTTCATTAAAGTATATCTTTCATTTAGTTAAATTAAACTTTTCTTAATTATATTGTATCGCATGAAGATTCAAAATTACCACATCGCCCTTGATTTCTGGATTCATGGTCCTCACTGCACTGCAAAAGGTAGTTGTTGAAACTTGACCCTCCAAAATGAATGCACACCACCAATCCAACAACTGGAAGCAGAATGCCACCTGGGGCTGCTGAGGAGTGGAAGGCCATAGTTGTTGCCTGATGAGAGTAACTGAATCCTCCTCGCACTCACAAAAAGAAATTTCTGCAGTATGAGGTCGTCCTGCAGTATACCAAAATTACAATGACATAACTATTAATTTATTAAAGCCAATATTGAATGGTAATAATCAGAGCTTTATACAGGTCTGTAACATACTTACCTTTATGGTCCCAGATAGTTAATACCCTAGTGTAACGTCTCGAAGTACAATTATGTGGGGGCAATTCTATCTTTTTTACAGCATCCAACAATTGGTAACCATGTGTCTGAAATAATATATAATGGGCAAAAGAATGTAACACTTGCACGATTCGTAGATAACAATAGTAACAATATGATATTTTTTAAGATTTGTACATGCATATCCTCAACTTTTCAGCAAAGCAGAAAGGGTACAGGAGAGACAAGCACTTTGATAGGCAAAGCAGTTTTTTTTAAATTTGGGTTGATATAAAATGTGAATTGTAGAAAATCTATTACATGTTTTAACTGGTGTGCTTTCAGAAAATATGTGTGTCGATTGTCTCATGATAATAATATTGCACCTGGAGCTTATATACGGGGACAAGATTGTGCATATTTTTCAGATAAAACTGATCTGTAAAAATTGTATTAATTCATTGAGCGAATCAAGGGCAAAACCTTTGCCAAATTCTCATTAAAAGAAAAAAGTGGGATGCATGTTCTCACTGTAAATGGCAATACATTGGGAAGTATCTATAATACCCAACAGTGTTCTGAGGGTAAAAAAAAACAAACACAAAAAAACAATCTCTATATAAGATTAATAGTTTAAATAAAGATAATGTGACTGAAGTTATCAAGACTTAAAGAAGTGACCATGCTTTCAGACCGAAACATTTACTAATTATTTACAAATTTGATCATAGGCACATAGCATAACATGACAAATAATAGAAGTGTTCATAACATTAGAGTTTTTTCAGTAGTTCACATAGCTTACCTCATCATAAATCTCTGGTTTGTGAAATGTTAGGTGCACATGATATCGCTCATAGCAGTCGGAGCAATAATGTACATGTGGACCACAGTCCAAACAGCGTATCAGTGCTGGATCTGAACATTGTTGGCCAGGAAGTGCAACACAATTGAAAACTGGAGCCTCCTTTTCCACTGACGCAAGGATAAACTTTGACCGAAGACTTGACCACAGCTCCACTGCCCTTTCCCTCTCACGAGCATAGCTTGAGGCTACAGGTTCTTGAGAAACTTGAATTGGTGGTTCAAGATCTGGTGGAACTGTATTTGCTGGAGTGTCTGCAATGCTATTGTCAACCGGCGAAACTGCTGAAACATGACTTGGACGATTCAAAATGTCTCCATAGCTCACTCTTCGCCTGGTTGTCCGAATTCTTCCGTTACTGTTGCGGCGAACAAAATTTACTTTAACATATGGTTTCCATTTTCCCATGATATCTATAACAAAAATGTAGGTACAAGATGTTAATGTATAATAATGCATGCCTTCTTGATACACATGGTGGGGTATAATTTAGCGTAACTCCAGCAGTTGGTGAGACTATCGTCAAAATAGAGCATTTGATGCAACAGTATATTTGAACTAAAAACAAACAAATCTAACAACTTCCATTGGCAATTCTGTCAAGTAAAGGTACCTGAAACCAGCTATGTTCATTGGTAAAAAAACGAGGCTGTGCAACCTCGGCAGTTGATTGTTATTACACCAATTGATCTGATTGTGATTTGTTGATTTCCTGAAATTGCCTGGTTTTAACAATATCTTGCATCATAACAATTTGATTGGTGCTAAGGAGATATTATTGGGAAACAGTTTCTTTATGATGCAACATGCATGAATTAAAATTGACCTGTATATTGCTGCGATATTCTGTCTTGAAAGTTCTAGTCAGGTTCCCTAATAATTCTGCACATTCCAATTTTGCTGTCAATTGACATCAGCTTGCACTATTTTGTATGCGAATCACAAAATCCTGTGGCAAACAGACAAATCTGTGGGATTCATGCAATTCTGAAGCAATCTGTAGCTAGCAGAATTTTGAAAATTTACAAAATCGAGCACACTCCCATAAAATTGCTGGATTGTCGCAAAATTGTATACCACCATTTTGGTATAAAAACTATTCAATTTGACCAATATTACAGGGTGTGGTCATAACGGAGACACGGGGAAAACGTCGACAACCAAAACGCTGACACCCATAACGTCGACAACTACACTGTGTAGTTTACAAGTACCATTTTCAAAGATTGTCAAGCAAACTGAAAAGAATTACCAGTTCCTAGCACTTTGCCAAAGAAGGTTTTTCCACGAGAAATCCAGAACAAGAGTTAAAACAGTGGTATTATATTTTATGTAACAGTAGAACAGTAATTATCCTATTTATTATCAACTTTAAAGGTGAGCCATAAGCATGATTGTCATTATAAGTATTAGGATTAGAGCCAGCTAGTTGACACTATCCGGAATAGCAAAGCTAGCTTATGATAAGCACATTTGTCAAGACTACCTTGTAGCACATTTAGATAAAGTGAAGTTTTATCTAATTTACATTTCAATGGTGAGACTGCATTATCATATTATCATTTTGTAATTTTTTAATAATTGTTTTCCAATGTTGCTTAGAACCAAACCTGCGCAAATTTTGATGCCAATTTGCATATATTTTATTATCGAACAGTTAAAATCATTTACTTTTTTCTTTCTTTTTATTATTTTTTAGGAAGAATGTTGATTATTAAGTATCATTAATGTGAGTAGGTATTGATTACTCAGATTTTAAAATTATAATTACTAACTTGAATTTTGGGTTATTATCTACTGTGATAAAAACACTGCTAAAAAGTTTATCACCAATTAAAATTTTAAGGGCAGTATACCAATTTTTTTTGTCTCACATAGCCGTCAAGTGATGGTAGACAAAAAGTCGACGTATTGGCCAAGGATTCTTGATGAAAAAAGGGGTAAAAAAGGGGCGTGGCTAGGCGTTAACAGATGCCTCGTAAGAGTTGGGGTATGCAATGGAAATTCCACAGAAGTGCAGGTATGATCCACGAAAGTCCATGGAAGTATACGTAAAAACCGCCGTAACTTCCGTGGAGACAGGGTAATAGCTGACGGAAGCTGACAGTAGGCAACATAAGACTCACGTATGCATGAGGTTAGCCACGTAAGATCTGCTGACTGTGGCTTAAAATTAAGTGATAAATCTCTCTGTCGCTTTCCGGCTCGATCTCACGGAATTTTCATGCATGCATGAAAATTTGTCAAAGCAGCTGAAATCGACAGATCAGCTCCGTCAAAGAGAGAAATGGAAGTAAACCCACAAAAGCCCACATAATCCTATGGAAGCCAACAGCACGCTTGGCGTGGCCATTTAGTCGCTTTTCGTTGACCTTTCTGGCTATGTGAGATCTATATGCTTACAATGTAACACACAATTGAGTATAAGTGTGCTACCTTTTTTTTTTGTCAAACTGTGCATAGGAATGTTTCTTGTTGTCAAACCATGGATTTTAAAATTTTTAATTTAAATCACTTTTTTTTCAAACATTCAATTTTGCAAACAATTGTGATCAGTCTAAAAAACACCAGCTCACAAAAATATTCACAAAGCCAAAGGCTATTATCGTTCGCGGATAGGAGCGCCCCTGCTACGCCGTTACTGTTGGTCCTAAGATAATTTCCTTTACACCAGTCCTCGAATGACCTTTCAAGAATGCTGTGTTAAAAGATTAGCAAAGTCAGACAATTATTCGCTGAGATATCGGCGCGGTTAGATAGCGCTAATTCACGTTTTAGCTAACGTTTGTTCCTTGACCAACGTCCCTATTTAAATTGTTGCACAATATACTACTGTTTTGGTGCATTGAGACTGATTTAATAAATGACACAACAAGGTACCAAATACTTACACAAAGATTGAGCTACACAGTGAAGAGTCCGGTGATCATGGTGATGATAAACAGTTGTAGAGCAGTGTAGGGGGATGACCTAAAAGGCGGGACCAAGGGGCGGGACGAGCGGGACGGTCTAAAAGGCGGGACGGGACGGCCTGCTGGGACAAGCTTCGGCATGACATACAATACGATTGTTTACTTTTGGACAACATTCAATACCAGCTAATACGTAGGCCTACAATCTTTTGTGTTGATGAATATATCCTATTACTATAATAATATATATTTATATTACTATAATAAAAACACATCTGGTTCCCTCTATATTTACAGTGATTCAATCATCCAATTAAAGGTAATTAATTCTGATTTATTGATCTAATATATGTTAATTATTTCGTATTAAAATCTATAGGGTTTAGTACTTAGTATAATATCCATAAATATATAAATTTGGTGTTTTGTTAATTTTTGTCGGCTCGGTTTTACTGTTTTCAGATCTAGTCTTATTTTTTTTCTTCAGAAAAACAGGGGCACGCAATTGCAGTAAACTGTCATTTAATTCTGTGCATAAGTCTTGATTGCTATCTTAGCTGCGGCAAAATGTTGGATCCTCAGATACAGTGCTGACAACACAATTGCATGCATGTACAGAGAAAAAGAAATTAACATTCTTAAAATGTACAGTTTGTTCAACAATATTAAAAATGTCATTCTATGAATTTTGAAAGTCAAACCTGTGAAGTACTTCAGACAGCCAGCTCTACAAGGCATCCCGCCAACATTGGTCCCGCCTCGCTCCGCCTCGTCCCGTTTGTTTGGCCCGCCTTTTAGGTCATCCCCAGTTGTATCGTCTTCCACCACCTGGTGTTAAAAAAGCGCGGCGACAACGGACACTGTGCTGACCCTAGGTGGCGTAAACGTAAGCTCCTGAAGTTGACCAGTTATCATAACTGTATGTTAATGGGAACCCACTGGTTGGGACAGTTGGCAAACCGTCAGCATAAACCATTGGTTATTGGTCCAAAACAGTTAACATATATATATGGGTAATGGTATATGGATGAGGTGCACATAGTAGTGATCTAATCTTTCGAAAGGCAGCTCGAAAAAAGCTTCTTGAGCTATTTCTCAACTGGATGTCATTGGCATGAGACCTTATGCTGGGGCAAGTAAATTCAACATTATGTGGAATTAAAGCTAGTTTTATCATCTAATCATCTCTTTTAGCTAGTCCAATGAGCTGACTATAAATAATGTCTGTCTGTTTGTCTGTCTAGCTGTTCGTCCGTCCTTCCGTCACGCTGCCGGTCTGTCTGTCTGTCTGTCTGTCAGTACGTCACTGACATTCATCTAATTGGTTCAATAATTTCATTGGTGGGATAGAAAAAGCTTTATTACACATTTCACTATCACAACAATTTTGAGTAGTGTCATTGCTATGTACCTTTAAGAAAACAAGTCATACCAATGACTATTGATCAGGCGCCCATCAATGTCAATGTGTAAGGTGCTATGACTTTTATGAATTGTTAATTCATATCACTACCGAATTCCAATAAAGAGACCACAGCTAGCCAAAGGATGTACACAGAATCTATTTTATGTCTTTTAAATTCAGCCCATTTACTGCAGACCATAAAAAGGGGTAAAATGTCTTTTCTACAAAGAAGATAAGAACTTCAGATAAAGAAACGGTTTGAGTGGATCAAGGTCACATCTCAGACTTGACATAGAAAGAATCTCCAGATATCCAAATTGATGTGGTTCAAGTCATGGCTCCATTTTTCTCCTTGAGGCATTCTCGAGGTGATTAGCTAGACAAACAACTGTTATCATAGATATTCCCCGGGCTGATAGCAGTTAATACTGATAAAAAAAAGACATAATTTAGTTAAGAAGTTTAATTTGTATAATGATCAAGTTCTCCCATAGGAAATATAGAAGCTTAGGTATATGCAATGTACAAATAATGAATGACATGAGATCATGAGGTTACATAAGTCTTCTTATATATTAGTATGACTCAAATTAACATTGTTTAGTAAGCATAAAATCCAAGGATTCAGAAATCAAAATTATGATATTGACTTATCAAAACCTCGATCGAATAATCCAATACACACATCATATCATAGCAACTTTGAAGTATGATAAAGACTTTTAGTGATACTATATAGTTGTGAACAGTGACGTACTGGCCACATAAGATTCCACAAATGACAGAGTAAGCAGTTTTGGTGATACAGTAGATATGCAAAATGAGAATGACAAATGCTTGTAGCAATTCATATCCTTTCTAGAACTCTAGGCTAATTCCATATTCTGAGGTTAACCTTGTCACTTGAGACTAATCTTGTCACCCAGGGCTAATTGTGTCATACACGACTGATCATATCTCAGCCAAATCCTCTGACGGCATATTTCTTCCATGAAAAACTCTCTGGTTTGCCTTTTAAGCAAGGTATGTTCACCACAAACACTAGGTAATGCATAAATCTTCCTAGGGAGGATATGTAGCTATCATAATTTATTCTTCGCCATAGGAACAGTGCCGCATGCCGGAAAGATTGCATGAGATATTAAATCAGAGGTGCCTTGTACTCAGTGTCTATGCTGAGGCAAGTAAAAGACCCCATCCACGGGGTAAATGTTTAATGTGTTGTCGATTCCAAGTCTTATCATCTCATCATTATATCTGCCTCTGGTAGCTGGTCATAAAAGTTCCTACTTAGCAGCATTGAGACAGTGACATTGACAAATAGAATCTAAACATCAAGATATGGTAACAGAATACCTAGATAAGGTTACACGTGGGTTGAGATGTTAAGCCATGTCACTTATATTTCATTATTGCAGATATTCATATTTACTACTGCTTGCAGAATCATAGTTTGAACTTATCTGTTTATAATTGGTCTATGCATTTTTGCTGATGGATTTGATTCCTGTCTTTGGCACTATTCGTGGACTGGATCTCGGTTGTATCATGTTAAATCGGTGTTGCATCCTATGTAAAATATTCCACCCATGGGACAAATGTGGTGTGGACTCCAAGCCTTATCATCTCATCATTACATCAGCAGTCAACAGTATTAAATTGCGTCAATCAAAATAACCTGCATAATAACTTGGCGCACTCAAGTTTTCATCTATTTGTTTTTAAGCAAAATTTGGTGTTACATTCATTCCAGGTTTAAATTCCTAGCTTAACCTCCCAAATGATTCATCCACAGCAAATATCTTCATTCAATAAATATCATATGACCTGGCTAAGCCTCAGATCAGTGGACTTGAGACCAAATTAACAAAGGAAAGAAGAAAAAAGACAATCACCATTTCGCAGCATTGTCAGATATATCATCACTGCCCCGTTGGACAGAAACCATTCTCTATAAACAGCTTGCTCAAGATTTAGTTCAGTGAAATGACCCACGATTTGGTGGTGTCAGCCCTTATCCACTTATCAAGTTTTCCAGCCATTTAACTGAACCCTGGTAATAGTGATCACTGATCAGCCTTCAGGCCACTTAAGTTTACTTGATGTGCATTGTGGCAGAGGATTACAGTGTATCAGACTTTGGCAATGCTATTCTGTGCAGTCATGGCTAGTGACAAACCCAATGCTGTGATGGTGATGTTAAGAATGAACACTGTAAGTATATTCCCAACGAGTGTTTTCGTTAGGTTACTTCTCAATCTCGTATCATTAGGAATTTAATTTTTTGCTTTGCAATATTATTCATTCTAAGAATTGATTGAAACATTGTTTCAATGTAAACTAATACAAGATGTTTAGAATGAATTAACACATTTAGTCAATTATTTTGAAATTCTTTTACAATTAAACAAATCATGCATTTGACATGCAGACTATTCTCAAAGATGGTCTGGGCCCAGATTTGAACCCGGGATCAGCAATAGCTCTACAGCACTTACATTATGGACACATTACCAAACATCAGCATTCTTTTCTGTAAACATTTTAAAAATTCATGATGTATTACAATAAGTTTTCTGTTTCAATAAAAGAAAGTTGCACTAATTCCCTTCAAGATTAAAGCCAGGCTAATTTGTTTTAAGCTTAATTCCTTGCACGTATTATGAAAACTCCTTGCTTGCCATCATACATATTGTATCAGATCGCAATTAACTGAGGCCTTCGTCTGGCAAATTCAATTCCTGTGCAGTATAAGGTGCCACAAGTTAAATAGGCTAAGTAATATGATTTTGAACAGCAAAAAAAAAAAAGCTTGCCAAAACACTAATGGTACTCATAACTGGTTTTCATTTTGGCTGGAAATTACAGTTATATGATGAATTGAAAAGGAAGACAGAAAGAAAGAAAGACAGTAATGGATTATTGATTTACTGATTGACTGAGTGAGTGATTTATTGATTTATTGATTGATTGACATTATGACAGTGGTTGATGGTGAGGGGTCCAACGATAAGATCTTTTAGATGAGGAAAATTACATTGTTTTTTTCTTCATATTGGTCAATAGTTAGTTCATATAAGCATGATATTTTTTTCTGCTTTAGTGATAATATTGCAGTCTGTTATACTTAATCATTTAAAACTGTTTAATAGTCTGTTTGGTGGCTGGAACCTAATTTTGTCCTATTCTATTCAATGTATACTTGTCATGTATTAGTAATTGTAGATATGTCATGAATCACATTTTGTTTGTCAATAAAAGCATATATATTTTTTTTTTCGATCGTTCATTGCTTATATTCTCCACACCCCATACAACGTACACTGCAGCCATCCAACATACACCCCAGCCATCCGACATTCACTCCATCAAATACAATTATTCAATTATACAGATAACATACTACATTAAGTCTGCCCATGTCAGGAAAATATCGGACCGACAAGGCATGTCATCTTGGAAAAAGTTCCCTCCTAAAGTAAGCACACTTCCTTTGGCCCCAATCTTGTAAGCTATTTAGATTGAAAAAAAAAGAACAAAAATGTAGTTATAAAAAATGCCCAACAAAGCAATTACATTTGACAACTAAATTTGATAACATTTGGTAGATAACAAAGAGAAAGATTGAATTTTCAGACGAGAATATTCTGTTAAAAGGCTGAATCAATTCCGTTGCCAATCTTTATAATTTCAAACTATTCATTTAGGAAATTAGCCGCCGACCAGTTGACACATCAACAGCTCTTTATGAGAAACCTAATTAATGGCTATGGAAAATTGAAACAAAATCCAGTGTGTTCCAGCAGATTAAAAAGTTTCAGAGAGCTGCAAAAGTTTCTCATTGTGTTTTAATAAGCCCATTGATAATATCTGAAGGTCTGTTGTAAAACACTTTAATTCTTTGAGCTTTATTCAGTAAATTGAATTCGTTAAAAAGCTGATGTAAAGAAATTGGATGGTAAATCTGTCAGATTCTGTTACTTTCCCTGTAAAAAGTTTGGTTGTAAAAATGTCTTTAAAAGCTTGCAGACATTTTGAACGTCTGATGGCCTACTACTGAGTCAATAAAAACAAATAATGCCATATAACAATTAAAGTAAGTGCATGTTGCAATGAAATTTCAGTTTTATTGAATATCTGATGGATTTATGGAAGCCTGTAACAAGAAGTAGTTCACTACAAACTAGTGAAAACCTTATATACATACGAGTCACAATGTTAGCATTCATTTAAGCAGAATACAGTTCAATTCCAATTCCATATATTTTCCCTCAGATAAATAATTACTATTCTTTCCATTCCAGTTACAATTTTAACCAGTTCCCCTTATTTTTATCACAGATTTTAACAAACAAGTTAGTTTATGATATCTTGCTGAAATGTATGTTAACTTTTCGGTTTCACTGCAACACCCAGCTCATATGTATCCACCATTCACGATCTCGATCTCAAACTATAATTCAAAGCGACTGTGAAACAAATATCTGCAATATTTTTGTTTAAAGGGGAACTAATGGAAGTTTGTATGTTAATTTCAAAAGTTCGTTTAGTTGTCAAATAATATATTGCAGTAAAAGGAAATGTCTTAAACTCGGGTTTGATATGATTTCAAGCAAATTAAAAGTGAAATTTGCACCAACCATCAACATGCTGGGGGCTGCCATTATTGCACAAGGCACGCAAAATAGTGACGTCACTTACGTACACAGCTAGGCCATATGTATTCAGCCATACAAATTAATTACAATCCTGTGGATTACAATCTGTTACATTGTTCATTGCAATTATAATGACAAGAACAGATATCACAACAACATAAAGGTCTTACTGAGTGTCAAGTAATTGCCATTGTGCTATTTGAGACAATGCAATTATCACACAATATCAGAACAACTATCAAGTATCCTGCTTTGTAATACAACTACTGAATGTTTGGATAACTGAGTACTAATTTAATTAAATGATTTTTTAGTAATTTAGAGCAGTTTACATTGTATTAGATTTCAGCATTGTATGCATACACAAAAAATTTATTATGTTGCCAAATAAATCTATCTATCATTCGTCCACTGTTTATTAGTGAAGCTTTAAAAAAATAGTGTATTGGCAAAGTTTTGTTGAAAATAAGTTTTTGATATTATATTTTATTTTAAACTGGTATATTTAATGTATCTAGCAATGCAACCAACATACAATTGAAATAAGCACAATTTGGTAATTAATATATATCAATCTTGGTAAAGAAGGAGGTACTGCCTTTAAAACAACCCCACTAACACAACATATACACCAAATATAAATACTATGAAATATATGTATACTATACATAATACTTCACATTGCCCCTAAAGATTATGAACATATTTTATTTACAAAGCAAAGCAGTATTCCAATTCTGTTCTCTTGCAAAAATATGGTCAGAAATATAGTGATACAAAATATATGTTAAATGTAATCTTGAAGTTATTAAATTTTACATTAAATACCTTTTGCTATTTGAATTCCTATGCTTGGGAAAAACGTCTTACATAACATGTATGTAGCAGGGTTATTGCTTATTTTCCCATGCATATATACCTATATACCTATTCTTAGATCCAAATTGCTCATTGCAATCAATGCAATAATTAGCTATAATTATGCTGTATTCCCAAGAAATTACAATTAACTTTGACATGCCCTTTACAAAAGCTCTGAAAGTGCAATTATCACCTGTATCTAAAACTGTTGTTGACAGTTGTTCTCACCAGTTGAATTGCAATGCCAAGCCTCCAAAATACTTGGCTCTCATTAGCTAAGACCACTCTAGTGACTCTATGCTAAGACTTGGTACAACAGTGACATATTTCCGGTCAGTGCAAAACACCAGGAATTAAAAAAATGGCGGCCTCCGTAGTTCACAACACAGAGCTAATAAATGCAGGATATTTCATTACCAGGGCACATATACAAGTTATGAATGGCATGGAATTGTTTCTATGGACATAGGCTAAAATCTGAGGGATAAAGTACAAAAGGGGTTGGTTCCCCTTTAAGTTTAATGTAATTTGGTTTAATTTGAAATGCATTTATTATTCAGTAATTTGGGAGTGGCCCTTCATAGCGGTAGAATTTTTGCCTTAGAGGGCCACTCCCAAATGTATATGGGGGAGAATGAAGGGGCATTGGTTTCTGCATATTTTCTACATACCTAGTTGCTGATACATGTAATCTAACATTTATCCATATGGCGGACTGGACATATCATAGAATACACAATTTAGCAAAAACCCGTACTTAAAATGAGACTTAGAATACAATTTTGGAC
Source organism: Alitta virens (assembly GCA_932294295.1). NCBI lineage: Eukaryota > Metazoa > Annelida > Polychaeta > Phyllodocida > Nereididae > Alitta > Alitta virens. The sequence continues at coordinate 24,329,379 of OW028583.1, read as the reverse complement.
AGGATGCCGCCCTTAATTGCTTCACTTCAATCGCATGCATCTGGAATTAGTCTTAACATTTAAGCACACCTGAATAGTTCTTGGCCTAAATTGAATTTAGCTCAGTATGAATACCATCTGCACACCTGCTAGATTTAGGTAACCAGTGCACTATGGTTTGTTTGAAGGTAAACAAAGATCCCTTACCATATAACATACATACACACACACGCTACTTACTACTTACTTGCTTAGTTGCCCACTTTTGTACTTAATTAGTCACTTAGTTACTTACTTACTAACCTACTTACTTACTTACTTACTTACTTGTGCATGTAAGATGTCTTAAATCTTACTTACATACTTATTTGATTACATATGTATTTGGTGTGGCTCATGTCTACATCATCACATCTCCCAGTAGGAACTCAATTAATGTCAATTCAGCATCATAATTTCATTGGACAGCTACAAAACAATACAAAGATGAAATCCAGATAGCATGGTATTATCTAACGTATTTTTTTCACACCCAACGTTATCCCTTGCATTACCAGCATTAACCTGTGTGACACAACACTAACCACTCCACTTCATTATTGATAAGCCACATGAGGTTTAATGTCACATCTCCAGATTGTACTTTCATGGGTAATGCATAATTCCTTTTTAGTGCCATTGAACCTTGGTAAGGCCAGCTATGAGGCTTAATAATTCACTATTAAGCCAATTAACTGTCCACAAAACAGCAGTTTGTAAGCTAGGATTGTAAGAAAGAAAATGTAATGTATCTCAGAGATCAGAAACAGCAATAAAGAGAGCAATAAGGCCATAGCAATTATTCAAGGAAAGTTCATGGACAATGTTAGAGTCTCAAAGGATAATGGATAGCCTCATAGATCAAGACAATGTTATTGAGTTGGGTTTATGTTGCCAAATTTTCAAGGTTGTTTTCGAAAAGTTGTAGCAAAGATGGAATAATCAGGAAATCTTATATTTTACAATGTACTTTTTGTTTGAAAAAAACAATCCATTCAATCAATGCAATGGATTGGGTTATTATTATTAAATTATAAGATGGACCATGTTACAATTACCCATCTGTAATACACCCATTTTGCATTTTCAAAAAATATAGCACAAACAAGAAATGACAAAGATGTCTAAAATGCTTGAGATAACGCATCTAATTTTCTGTTGTTCTTTGTTGTTGGGCAAGGCTTACACATTGCTCTCCTACTGTAATTTGAGCATCATACTAAAAACAGATTGGATACATCTGACAGAGAGACAAAATGCAAAGTTTATTTATTTTTTGATCACTTAGGCAAGTTTTTGGCTAATTGAAGGGTTTGCAAGATCCTAGCCGTGAAAGTCCCCTTTCCGTGAGTGTCCAATGCATTTTTAACCCATTGCCAGCATTTCAATTTCTTACTGTCAAACCAACCCTTTCATTCAACTGTAAATACAGGGCTTTTGTGTTCCGGGGCAGACACCTCTAAAAGTGACCGAGAGTGACCTTGAAGTGGCCCTCCTTAGAACCCCAAAATGCTATTTCAAGCCAAACACTCTTTGAAGTAAATGGTCTGCTGCTGGGTCTGTCTTTTCTCTTCCACTAAAAAGATATTCTTATGTTTTGTATACTCTTCAGGGTGCTGCTTTTATTCCTTGGTTATTGGTTAATGCCATTTAGGTTTTGTGAACCTGTTTGAAGAGACTCAATTGACAGTGTGTTTCAACTACAAACAACATGTCCCTTTCCTTACATGTGGAGCTAGTTTTGATATTTTTATATGATAGGCAATGAAAATTTCCTCCTCTAAAATCCACACCTGCAGCAGAGGTGTTTTCTTATCATGTTACGAGTTTCACCCTCATTTTGTTTAATGTGACGTACAGGTATTTTATGACCTTTACAATGTCAATGAAATCCATTCATTCATTCATTGGTCGAGGGAGGTACATAAGAAGATATGACATTTACAATATAAAACATTCTAAGACAACAATGAACCCATGAGTGTCACCACAAAAAAAAAAATTCAAAAGAAACACAGATAGTTGATCACAGGCGATATAATACAAGAAGCTTGAAATATCACTTCACCAACAACCAGAAAAATATCCCCATATTTTCAACATTACAGATGAACAGTAGCACTTTGCTGAAAGTTTCTACATCGCTTGATTCTTTTCATTTGCAGAATCTAGTAGATGCAAATGAAATGGTTGATTTGTGACAGTGCATTGTTGTCTGGACATCATTCATTGATCGCTCAAGTCTTTTCAACAGATCGTCATAACTCATATTTAGGAAGGCTACTCGAGCAGAATGAATGTGAAGGGGTAGACTAGACAGTCATTAGCAAAGAAAGGAATAATTGTTGCTTTTAAGTAGATAATCAGACAGGGATCAGACAAGAGAATGGTTGTAATTCACTGATGGGATCTGTAGATTGTGAGGCAAAACTTGTCACTGCACTCATTAATTTACAATTTACAATTGAGAAATTTAACTCTCATTTCTCATCTCAAGCTCAATGCGATCTCACACATCTGTCAGATTGTATGATACTAATCATTAGAATGACAGCTCAAAAAACAACTTCATGACATATTTCTCAGCTGGTGTCACTGGCATTAATTGATGGTGTCTTGTGCTCAATGTCTATGCTGGGGCGACAGAAACTGGACAGAAACTGGACACAATTGTTTGCATTCTATAATATAGTTGTCAATTCATATCATACCAAATTCCAATGAAAAGACCACAGCTAGCCAAAGGGTGTACGCAGAATCTATTTTATGTCATTGAAACTCAGCCCATTTACTGCTGACCATAAAAAGGGGTAAAATGTATTTTCTACAAAGAAGATAAGTCCTTCAGATACAGAAACGGTTTGAGTGGATCAAGGTCACATCTCAGACTTGACATAGAAAGAATCTCCAGATATCCAAATTGATGTGGTTCAAGTCATGGCTCCATTTTTCTCCTTGAGGCATTCTCGAGGTGATTAGCTAGACAAACAACTGTTGTCATAGATATTCCCCGGGCTGATGGCAGTTAATACTGACAAAAAATGACATACTTTTAGTTAAGAAGCTTAATTTGTATAATGATCAATTTCTCCCATAGGAAATATAGAAGCTTAGGTATATGCTATGTACAAATGAAGAATGACATGAGATCATGAGGTTACATATGTCTTCTTATATATTAGTATGACTCAAATCAACATAGTTTGTTTAGTAAGCGTAAAATCCATGGAAGTCAAAATTATCATATTGGCTTTTCAAAACCTCGATCGAATGATCCAATTCAGCTTAGGGGTTCCCTTAAGGAGAATGACTCTCGTCAGATCTTATCCACTTATCATGTTTTCCCATTTTACGGCACCAAATAGAAGAGATCAGCCGACAGGCAATGTGTAGGGGCTTTGCCTAATCCTGGAAGCATTAAAGATAGCATTGGGGACCACATTGTTTCACTTTCCATCGAATAATCTTTATGTATGGCTTGTTGCATGTGAAGATTAGTGGAAAGACAGTCTTATTCTCTGTATCGCTAAATCTTTCTTGATGGAATATTTGCTACATATTGTCCTTGAATTGTCCTCGAATTTAGGTCATTGCCACATCAGTTTCTATGGGTAACTATGAAGCTGAAAAAACTGTCTCATGTGTTTTTGCTAGTTGGCCTAAAAATATATGAAATCCTACATCAAGATCTCATTATCAAGACTTATAACCATGAAGAAACTTGGGGGTCGATATGATGCACACATCATATCATAGCAACTCTAAAGTATAATAAAGACTTTTAGTGATACTATATAGTTGTGAACAGTGATGTACTGGCCACACAAGATTCCGCTAATGACAGAGTAAGCAGTTTTGGGGATACAGTAGATATGCAAAATGAAAATGACAGAAACTTGCAGCAATTCATATCCTTAATAGGAACTCTGGGCTAATCCCATCTTCTGAGGCTAACCTTGTCACTTGAGACTAATCTTGTCACCCAGTCTGATGGCAAATTTCTTCCATGCTAAACTCTCTGGTTTGCCTTATAACCAAGGTATGTTCACCTCAAACACTGGGTAATGCATAAATCTTCATAGAACAGATATGTAGCTATCATAATTTATTCTTCACTTTGGAATGAAGGCATTGGGCCAAATGAAATTGGATCACTTTTTTCAGAAGGCTTCATATATGTTAGACGAGTGCTTAAAAAGGTCAAGTCAAGCAAATTTAATGCTATCCCAGAGAGGCTAATCCTATGTTGTGAGCAGCATCGCCATAGAAATAATGCCACATGCCGGAAAGATTGCATGAAACATTAAATCAGAGGTGCCTTGTACTCAGTGTATATGCTGAGGCAAGTTAAAGACCCCACCCATGGGGTAAATGTGTATCGTGGTGTTGATTCCAAGTCTTATCATCTCATCCTTATATCTGCCTCTGGCAGCTGGTCATAAAAGTTCCTACTTAGCAGCATTGAGACAGTGACATTGACAAATAGAATCTAAACATCAAGATATGGTAACAGAATACCTAGATAAGGTTACACGTGGGTTGAGATGTTAAGCCATGTCACTTATATTTCATTATTGCAGATATTCATATTTACTACTGCTTGCAGAATCATAGTTTGAACTTATCTGTTTATAATTGGTCTATGCATTTTTGCTGATGGATTTGATTCCTGTCTTTGGCACTATTCGTGGACTGGATCTCAGTTGTATCATGTTGAATCGGTGTTGCATCCTATGTAAAATATTCCACCCATGGGACAAATGTGGTGTAGACTCCAAGCCTTATCATCTCATCATTACATCAGCAGTCAACAGTATTAAATTGCGTCAATCAAAATAACCTGCATAATAACTTGGCGCACTCCAACTCCAAGCCTAATCATCTCAACATTAAATCTGCCTCTGGCAGCTGGTCATACAAGCTAAGAAAGCTTCAAACCTAGTAGCATTGAAACATTGACATTGACAAAGAGAATCTAAAGAAAGAGAATCCAAAATGTATCATTTGTCTTAGCAGATTGGATCAAAAACATCACGACACTGATAAATTGACGAGCAACTTTTTCTTATTATAAGTAAGCTCTCTATATAGTGCATACATGATCCTAAACATACCCAAGGGATGTACCAAACTGATGGTACTTCCTAAAGCTTGCTATGAATGATTGAGTTACCACTCAATGTCTTGTTCTTTAAGAGGCAACTGGGAAATAACTGGAAAAAAGGAGGATCTGGTAAATGGATTCCACCCAAAGGGAAAGAAAGCACCTTACAGTATCAATATATGGTAACAGAATACCTAGATAAGGTTACATGTGGGTTGAGATAATGCCATGTATAATTCATTATTGCAAATATATTTGTGTTAGCTACTACATGTGGCATTGCACCAGGTTTTTATCTATTTATTGATATATGCTGAGGTCTTGAGTTCGATTCCTAGCCCTGGCACTATTTATGAGCTGTATCTTTGACGGATCTCGGTTATATGAAATTGGTGGTGCACCATAATCAGTGTCTCTTTGGGCAAGAAAAAGATCCCACCCATGGAGTAGATGTGTAATATGGAGTGGAAGCTTTAATAGCCGAAGGCCCAGAGGCCGTAGGCCGTAATTAAGTTGGCAGGAGGTCACACGACCCACGATTATTGTAGAATTCAGAAAATGACGATCTTGCGCATGTGCAAAGGATATCCTTGGTGTTTTTCTTCACGCAAGATTATCGAATGGCCAGTGAACGTCATGACGAGCGTCATTGATTCAAAATGTTTAAATAAATTGGTGTGGAAGATAGGCTGCATACATTGAACTCAATAATCTCGTTGTATAGTGTAGCTCTTAAGCTTTCATTACGTTATTCAGATACGAACAGGAGAAGGCAGATAAGCAGGTTTTGGTGTGTCATGGCCAACGTCATGAAGCGACGCTTGATTCAAAACTTTTAAAACCGATCTTACTTACAGAGTAGCAGTCCATCCTGTAAGTATAGCTCATTCTGATTCCGTCCGTGTTTTCAGATTGAAAAAAGAGCAAATACTTAGCTAGATAGGAGTAGCCAGGTAGATTGGCTGCAAATGGCAATGATTTTGGATCGAACAGATTTTGTTGTGGTGCCCCCACAAAGGTCTGCCTCCGCGCTGCCCATTTTATTTAATAACTTTGTCAAAACAATTACACAATAATCACATTGTGGGACATGAGATATGTACACCCTCAAATGATATATATGTACATGAGTTGAACAGGCAGGAAGGTTTACCTTTTGTCAGTTCAGGAAGGCCTAAATAGGGGAAGGCTGATCTAAAACTTTAAAATGCCCACTTTTACAATGTCAGGTTTCACATGAAAAATGGCCTTTGGCTTCATGCTTAGGTATTAACATATTATCTCATCATTACATCTGCCTGTGGCAACATAATCTGGCTAAGCTTCAGACCAGTGGCATTGAGACCATACAAAAGAAAGATAAAGGACAAGAAAAAAGACGATCACCGATTCACAGCATTGTCAGATATATCATCACAGCCCCTTTGGACAGAAACCATTCTCTATAAACACTGCATGCTCGCTCAAGATTTAGCTCAGCGGAATGACCCATGATTTGATGGTGTCAGATCTTATCCACTTATCAAGTTTTCCAGCCGTTTATTAACTGAACCCTGATAGTAGTGACCACTGATATGATCAGCCTTCAGGCCAGTTAAGCCATGTTTACTTGATCCCTGTGGACATTTATGGTGTGGAGAGTTTCTATTCTCTATGCCTGATGCGTAGTTACATTGGTGAATAGCGTAAAGACTTCATTGTGAATTGAGGCTGAGGATTACAGTGTACCAGACTGCTATTCTGTGCAGCCATGACTAATGACAAACCAACTGCTGCAATGGTGAGGTTAAGAATCAACACTGTGTTACACAGATCCGTGCCCAAAAATGAGTGTACAAGTGTATTCCCAACAAGTTGGATTACTTCTCAATCTCGTATTGTTAGGTATTCATTTTTCGCTTTGCAATATAATTCATTCTAATAATTGATTATCAAATTTGGTTCAAGGTAAACTACACAATGTTTTGAATGAACATAAGAAGAGCTTTTATTTGGCATGTACTTCACCTCTCACTGGAGCAAAATCTATTTGAGGTATGGTGCATACAAAGTGATTTCCAATATAATAATGGTTCAAACATCATATTCAACTGAATTAGCTATATAATATGTTTTTACTGAGTAAATTCAGTGACAGCATTTCAGCATATTTATTTACTTCAATCAGAGGACAAGCATAACTACTTTTGATTCTATGCAATGCAGATATATATTACTGGGAATTGGTATGCATTTTATGCAAGGTATCCTTCAATGTTTTAGACTATAAAACAAAAAGATTGATGATCTTAACAATCTGTAGAGTGGTTTATGACAATCAGTCTATACTATGCTTATAATATTAATAATCAATACGTATTATTTTTATTTGTGAGAAAAAAGTATTATGGGCATATAAGACATACAATAAGAGCCTACTTTATGTATTATACAAAAATATTCATTATTATTGAAAAGGGGAGGCAGGTCAGTACGATTAATCTGGATAATGTGTGTTTCTTCTGTCATTGCAATGTGCATTGAACAATATAGAATTGTGTTCGATATTCAAATCATCATTCTTGGCCTTCGAAGAACCACACTTCCAATCTTCACCAAGTTGATTAAGTTTTAGAATGTGATTAGTTGAATGTGGCACAATCAGAATAATTGAACTCAGCAAACAAGATTGGCTGTGACAGATTTAATTGTCCTGGACCCCAGAGTAAAGAAGGCATTCTACAGGGTTCCGCCATGCCTCCCATGTATTTCATCATCGCAGCTCCTATTAGCTGGAATGCTCCTGGTGTAGAATCTCTTAATATTTGTCCAGTAACATCATTAGGTAGTATCACTCCATTCAAGTGCAGTGAAGCAAGAATGAGGGAGGAAGTGAATTACCAAGAAAACATCCCCTAACCACATTATCAGCAGAGGAAATAACCAGGCAATCCGATGCCAAATGTAATAAAAGCAAATTATTTTGCTTCAGTGATGCTCGTCAGACAGATCCCTAGGATAAGATGGTGTCCTTCGCTTCAATAGAAATACAACTAAGCTTTAACTTTGCAAAATTTCTTAGATGCACCATATTTGTGGTATTATAATCTGTAGGCATATACAAGGACCTGGCCTAGCTTGATATTGAACTGTTCAGGAAAGAGACTTCTGCAAAATACTGCCTTTCTATCTGCATACTTGTTGATAATTCCACATAATTGAAAATATATTTTAAGGTTGTTTAAAACAGCAGCAAATAAAACAAAGAACTGTAATGTTATTTTTTCTTTACTAATATTTCTTAATCTGTAATTTGGCTACTCTCTAATTTCGTGAAATATCTTGTTGATGACAGGAAGGGTCATTGAAATACAATCGAGTCTTTTTTAACAGACAATCCTCACATACTGCTTGTAAACTTTACCCCAAGAGAACTATTTGATAATTCAGGTCCACATTCTAGAATTGGGACCCAAACGTGCACCACATTCACCTATGTGTGGAATTGTATTTTACTATATCGATTACTGAGCACAAGGTAAATATTGTGTACATAATACATCCAATTGTAATATAACTCATGGGCAATGCTTTTAAAGGTGCTTTGTCTGTCCAATTTTCACATTAAAATAATGATATCAATCAATACTGCCTTCTTGTCTCATGATATTTTTCACCATTACATACCCACTTTTGCATAACAATTTAGTTTTAATTTACAATAAATAATATAAATATTAAAAACTCAATATGTAAACAAACCCAGTGATGATGTCACAATACTGAACAATGGTGATGATGTCATTTCCATTGTGTTTCCAATGTTTTGGTCTGGATTTTCTCTCAATGTATAAGTTATTTTTTAAGTAATTCATGTCTTATAAAATCATTAATTCACACAAATTTAGTGTGCCTTGATTAATAAAGGTAATTTTCAACTGTTTGATACACTTGGCGACAGTGATTTTCGCCACGACAACTAGATTCGCCACCCCCTAAAACTACAATAAACACCTTTTAGATGGCTGCCACAGCGTAAGAACACTGTCAATGATCTATACAATTAGGTTTGTAAGAAATCAAGTCATTGCAATGTGCATAATCGTGTTTTAGGGGGGTGGAGAATCTCGTTGTCTTTGCGAAAAATCACTGTCGCCAAGTGTAGTATCTTAGAAAATTGCAAATTTGACAGACAGTGCAACTTTAATAACCTTACTAGGTCAGCAAAGGACTTGAGGAAACGACAGATGTACTTAATGTATACAATTTCGGATTCATGAGATATGACAACTTTACCACTAGGAAATACAGCTATAATGTATTTATTTAACAGACTTCTTGGTTCAGAACAATTCCTGATTTACAAATAAACATGATACTCTATGGCATTCAACTGAACAAGGGTCATATTGATTTTTTTTTTTTTTTTCAGAATTTACAGATGAGCCAGATTTCTTAGATGCTTACACCTGTTTATGTTGTCTCAGTTACAAATATTGTACATGCCATTATTCCGCAAGATCTGGTATTTTCATGGCCTCAGGGCATGTTATGAGACAGGCATACTGCATTATCCTTGCATGTTGTATAAAGCGCATGTAATGGATGCATTATATGTCTCATAATATGGCATAAGTTCATTTCTTACCAAGTTATCAGAGTTAATGGAGGTTTAATGGCATGACAATGAAATAATGCAGCTATAGAAAGTTTTATGATTGTGCAACAGGTTTTTTTCCATGAATCATGGAGCTGCTCTGTGGGGTATCCTGAGACCTTTAATAATGACATTCTTATTGTCTTGGTTGCCATGTTGTTATTTTGTCTGGACCATTGCTCCTCCCCTAAAGTTTAATTGTGTAAAAATAAAATTTATTAGCATTGACACTGAGAAACCCCATATCATCACCATAATATTTGGGTAATTTCACAATTTGTCTTCAACATTTAGCTTAAAACACTCAGTTGACCATAAACACAGATCTATATAACTGATAGCCGTTGTTATTAGTAAACAGTATAACACCAGGAAATGCAGCTATAATGTATTAATTTAACAGACTTCTTGTGTTCAGTGCAATGCATAAAAAACTGATATATGAAGCATTATTTTGGACTTAGCCATTGAGACATACTTATCCTTATAAAACTTTAAGAAATGCACCTGAATACTTATGAGCCATGGAGTAACGGAAAATGTAGCTGATTAATATTCATCAGCTAATCACATGATCTGGGTGTTACCCATATTTACACTGGTTAAACAGGCTGGCATTGCACCAGTATGTAACGATAGAATATGCACATGGCATATTTTAGTACATTAAAGAGATGTCTATGAGTGTTACAATAGCATGATATCACAAAGAATACTGGATACAAATATGGGAAACGGATACATTAGCACTAGATTAACCTGCCTCCCCTAATAAGATGGATGATTCCATTTTTGGTGGGAATTCCCCAGTTCATTATAGGTTTGGGAGTTGTGAAAAATATGCTGCGTATAGATATAGTTGACTAGGAGATCTGAATTCCAAACACCCTGACGTCTGACAGAAGTAAATTTCCTCCGATATTCAATAGCCAGGAAGTCATGTCACTTTGTTATGATTACCAGAATATCTAAATAGCCTCGTCGTAGGGTTTACTTTTGTAATTTCAGGTATGCCGCCATCGGATAGTGGTAGGTGAGTTTTTGGAGAACCCAGCAGTTGCCATGTTGATAACATCACTTATAATGTACATTAGTACTATAAACACTGTTATGATAGATATAGATGTAGCTGTGGGGTGAGCATTCAGAAGAAAAGGGCCAATATATGTATACTGAGCCTAGGCATTATCAGCAAAAATATTCTCTTTTCCACAAAATAGAACATGCTGGCTTTGAGGAAATATTAGGTAATAAGGACCTATTCATACTGTTTTATCTATAATTTATGTATGCTAGTCCTTTTGTGTGAGGACAGGGTTCCTATTCAAATTATCAATAGCTATATTGTATAGTGTGGGAAATTAAAAAACAATTATATTTTTAGATCATATGACTTGTCAATCTAAATAAGATCGTGTGTCACGCAACATCTAAACAATGTATCATCTTTTAATATAATATTAATTTATGTCAAATCAAATTTCATCAAAGAAATCAAATGCCCTTACAAAGCCTTTTATTTTGTGTAGATAGCACCATCTCTTTTGCATAGTCCCTACCAGAAGTTCTATACCCCATGGATTACAGAAAAGGACACTGCAATGGAGACAAACTCATTAGCTTGCAGAAAAACAAACACTATTGAATTAAGGTTCTGTTGATGCACTGTCCATTCATTTCATTGGCCTCTTAGCAATGTGTAATTACACAATTCTTTATCACTGTAACCATATCTTTGGTATTACATTCTTATTCACTTTGTATTACATTCTTATTCACTTTGTATTACTTTTCTTTTCCCTTTGTATTACTTTTCTTTTCCCTTTGTATTAATTTTCTTCCCTTGGCTGGCATCATTTTACCAGAACCTCCAATTTCCCAAATTAATTTATTTCCCAATAACTTTTTTTGGAACAAGGCAGACGAAAAATTAAGGCACGAAACAAGGCACCAAGAAGCAACTCAATATTCCGCAGTATCCTTTAAGTAGTAGCATCATCTCAGGCAGATACTGGAACTTCTGAAAAGGATGTTTTTTGTCATTATGCATTATCTAGCTAAGTCTAGCTTTAAAAAGTCAGAACATTTCTTTGACTAGTTCTGCACATCTTATTTGTAGTAGACATACCTAACTTGCAAGGCAAACTAGATAGTTTGTATAGAAGAATTCTGCTATAAGAGTATTTGGCTGAGACATGATCAGTCGTGTATGACACAATTAGCCCTGGGCGACTAGATTAGTCTCAAGTGAATGAGGTTAGCCTCAGAAGATGGGATTTAGCCCAGAGGTCCTAGAAAGTATATGAATTGCTACAAGTATTTGTCATTCTCATTTAGCGTATCACCAACAATGTTTATTCTCTTAAAAACAGCAGTATCACCTGACCAGCAGAGTATTTTTTGCCACAATATTTACGTCATTGTTTTACATCAAAGTTTGTTTTCAGCAATCCCAGATTCATCATGTTCATAATTGAACGAAATTATTTGCATGGAGCAAGCCCAAAATGAAATATTTACATCTCTGAATCTATTTACTACTGTTAGAGGATGTAAAGCTTGCAATGCATTGGTTGCCTCTGGGCTGATCGCTTCCATTGGGAATAGTTAAATGGCTGGAAAACTTGATAAGTTGATGGATAAGAGAAGACTAGGGTCATTCTCTTTGAGGGAAAACTTGAACATTTGCTCAAGGTTTTTTAATAAAAGATCTATCCTTATAATTCTTACTGAGCAAATTATTCAAATCTAATCCATAGCGAAACAAGACAACAATACCTGATCTAGTGTTGTTTTTCATAAATATATTACTAATGGGAAACATAAGGAATCACAGACGTTAAACTCATGATCATGTCATGTATTGTTTCATAATTAATTTCTCTTGGAAGAAAATCTATGAAACACTAGTTTGTCTTCCTAAACTCCCAGGGAATATTTCAAGGAGAAAACCGGAGCCATGACTTCAATCGCATCAATTTGGATATCTAGAGATTCATTCTCTGTCAGGTCTGGGGTGCATCCTTGATCCACCCAAACCATCTCTTTATCAGAAGTCCTTATCTTCTTTGTAGAAAAGACATTTATGGTCCACAGCAAATGAACTGAATTTAAATGACATAAAATTGATTTTGGTGCCCTCAGTTTACACTAAATTGTAGTGTTTTTTTTTATTGGCATTTGTTAGTTAAAAAAAACATAGCAGTAGTAGCAGAGGTGATGTTTTTGATATGCCTTTTGCAGACAGAAAATTACCAATGTATTTTAGTTTACAGCAACAAACGAACCAAGGAACTACACATATTTTAAGAAGCTTTCTTGTTGATAAAAACTCAGAACATACCAGTTTCAAACCATATTTTTGTCTGCATCACATGAATTTGTTTTTTATGATTAGTAATTTTTTTGCTCAAGACCATGGTTATTACAGTATATGTATCATGTAGATAGCTAAAAGCATGGAATCATATACCTGTCATTGCCAAATCTCTGCTGCTCAGCTAACTTTAATTCATTCCATTACTTCAGCAGCATTAGGTGTTAGATAACATATACTCCATTCATTTCATCTTAAAGTAGCATCTAGTCTTATCCTCTAATTACGAGAAAAAGTTATTCCTTTCGTGTGCTACTTCTTTGCTAATGACTATCTAGTCCATCCATTCACATTCATTCTGCTCGAGCAGCCTTCCTAAATATGAGTTATGACGGTCTGTTGAAAAGACTTCAGCGATCAATGGATGATTTCCAGACAACAATGCGCTGTCACAAATCAACCATTTCATTTGCATCTACTCGATTCTACAGATGAAAAGAATCAAGTGACGTAGAAAAAGAATGCTTGAATAGATTTTGTCTTTCTGCAATATGAGATCTAAAGAACTAGTAGTCCCAGTGTTTGAAATATAAGACTGTTCAGAAATTTCCATTAGTCACATGCATTTTGGAGTACCAGTGAAATATAATCTGACCTTGAAAGTGCATATATAGATTCAAAACTACATAGCAAGATACAAGGTGAAACTTTCAAATGTCTGCACTAACTTCTTAGAACTAGCCTTGGTCCATCACTTCTGAATGAGTGAATGAAACGTGATGGTTTGTTTGAATATACCATACAAAAAAGGCACAGAAGTCAGTCAAATGAACAGCCTCAAACAGCCTTTCATGGTCTTAAATGGCATGACCTGACATCTGAGGCCAAAATAAGAGTTCCGAGGGGAACAAAAAAAGATTACAAATGTCAGAAAGCCTGCAGCAGGCCATTGCATCAAAGGCGCAAGAGCCCGGTTTGGAATAGCAACATTTAGATGAAAAGATCAAATACACTGGAGCTAGAAAATGTGACAAACTGAAAAACTTATCTTTGCAGAGCAACAAGCAAGGTTAAAAGAGCAATAGAGTTGTCCAGTGGACCAACAGATAGATCAAATAGCCCTCTAAAAGCTGTCACTTTTTATGTGTCCATTGCGGGGTTCGAAGGAGGACTACTTCAAAGGGGGACCTGTCTTATGAAAAGACAGTGAGGTCAAGTGTCATTGTAGGCACTCCTGGTCACTTTTAGAGGTGTCTGGAAGGAAATGAAACTCTTCAGAATAGAAAGGAAACAGAGCAGGACACTCGTCACTTGTACATTTAGGGCAGACTTTGAAGGAAATGGAAGTGTAGGTGTAACGTTGTGTGAGATTGTACAATAACGTAAGTCCGTGTGTCTCGTCTGATGTTCTCTTGCATTGGTACAGAAGAACTTTTTTAAGTAACCGAATTTAGCTGTATGTAGCTACATGTAGTATAGTACGCGTATACTCTACCAAAAGCTAAAGCCCCTGTCACACGGGCCGGTTGTGCCCCAATACGGCCACCCGTGGATACCCGTGGATACCCGTCAAGCACCCGTGGGACCCTTGGCCAAGCCGCGAAACCCGGCCCCGGTAGCCGGTTGTGCCATGCTTGCATGGCACAACCGTAGAAATCTCACGGGTGAAAAAAAAAAAAAAAAAAAACCGTGGAAGCCGGCGGGTGACCCGTAGAAGCCAGCGGGTGACCCGTAAAAGCCGGCGGGTGACCCGTAGAAGCCGGCGGGCGACCCGTAGAACCCGCCAATTAACCGTCCCTAAATTCACCCTTTAGTAAAGCCGGCGGCTTGTTGAGGGGTTCTACGGTTAACCCGCCGGCTTTGACGGTTAACCCGACGGCTTTGACGGTTAGCCCGGCGGCTTCCACGGTTAACCCGCCGGCTTGCATAGCAAGCAATCGTGTTTGCCCAGTGTCATCCTGTGTGGATCCAATGCGACGCAATGACGCAATGAGCTGGGTTTATTATGTAATCACAGCGGGGTACGTTATCCAGGCAGTATATAAAGATTGACCAGTGGCTATCAGATCATTCAGCATCTTGCTACCAAATTGAGAAGACAAAGAATACACTGCTCCAGAAAATATTTTTTATCATGCCGATGAAGAAAATTACTGCACCTAGGACCAGGACAACTGCAGTTCCTGCTGAGGACACAGAGAAATCGCTCTCTTCACTTCAAGCCAGCGATGATGAAGTATCTTCTGCTTCATCAAAGAAGAAGAGTGCTCTTCCTGTGAAGGAGAAGATGGTGAAGAAGTCTGCACCTGCCAAGCGGACTGTACCTGCCAAGCGTACTGTACCTGCCAAGAGACGAAAAATTGCCACGAGGTCATCCTCAGATGCTGCCAGCACGGATGAGTCCGAGAAGTCTGCTCCTGCGCCTGCTCCTGCGCCTGCTCCTGCACCTGCGCCTGCTCCTGCACCTGTGCCTGCTCCTGCACCTGCGCCTGCTCCTGCACCTGCAACTTCTCCTGACACTTCACCTGCTCGCTCTGCAGGTCCTGCATCACCTGTTTTCTCAGGTAGAGGAAATGAGCCTCGGAAGAAGCAGGATAAGCTCTTCCTGCCACACCAGGATGAACAGGAAGTTGCGGATTGGTACAGGGACCACCCGATATTTTATGACCGGACCCTATCGGATTACAAGGACATTGGGAAGAAGACGGCCCTCCTTAATGCAATGGCTGCCAAGTTGAGTGTTCCCTGCACCGGTTTGCAACTCAGGACTTGGCTTGAATCCATCAGGACTAGTGCCGGAAAACTTATGAGGCAGGGGCCATCCGGAACTGCCAAGAGAAATCCCACGGAGAAAGAACAGTGGATATGTGCCAACTTCGGATTTCTAGTTGACCATATCACTAGAATTCCCAGTCGACAAGGAAGCAATGTTCTTTCAAAAAGACTTGCAAAAGATAACAGCAGCAGTGCTGCAGAAGAATTCGGGCCCCTGGAGATTTCGGATGACCCGGATATTTCCATGGATATCCCCCCAGCTCCTGCCAAGCGTTCCAAGGGCGGCCCCTACAAGAAACGTAGACAGCAACCCCAGGAGGAACCCCATCAGCAAAGAAGAATGGACGAGCTCATGGAATTGGCCAGGAGCTCAACAGGTGCCCTGCAGGCATCTTTTCACCAAATGGCTGCTGCTGCTCCTCCTCCTCCTCCTCGTCATCCAGTAGATCTCCACGAAAGGAGAATCCGGGCGATGGGAGACTACATCGTTGCGGAGTGCCTGATGATGGACACGGACACATTCGATGACTTTCATACGCAGCTGATGCCTATGATTTTCCAATTAAAAGGAAACCTTATGAGGAACAGAAGGCAGCCACAGCAACCCCAGCACCAGCAGCACCAGCAGCAGCACCAGCAGCAGCACCACCAGCAGCAGCACCAGCAGCAGCACCAGCAGCAGTTCTTCGCTCCTCCTCCTCCTCCTCCTCCTGGGCTTCAGTACACGACCATCCTGAGTCCACAAAAGAATTGGCCACCTGCAACTGCAGCTGGACCATCTTCACTGCCTCCTTCTGGCCCTCCGTCGATGATTTCTGAAATGCCACCTAGTAGCTCAACACCACTCAATATGAGCCAGTATCTCAACTTGTAGACAACCAACTTGTAGACAACCCCGGCCTTTTTCAAGGCCAAACAACCCCGGCCTTTTTCAAGGCCAAACAACCACGGCCTTTTTCGAGGCCAAACAACCCCGGCCTTTTTCAAGGCCACCAAATCCTCCCAAAAGAGCACGCCTTGTACACATATTTGTGTTAACAAGCAATCAAAAAAAAAAGTTCCCAAAACCCTCCAAACTTTCCTCTATCTTTGTCCAAAAAATAATAATATTTTAGTACAAAATAAACTTGTTCATATTTCCTTTGGATTAGATCACAATATTTCTTTATTATACACTTGAACTATCTTTCAGTAGATTGCATATTATCACACTTTACTGTTTTCATATTTCTTTAGCAAACAAATTTGTTACTAACTTAATAATTTTGAGCAAAGAAGACACCATTTTTTTGGTTCAGAACTGCCGTAGTTGTTTCTTGTTCAGAAGTGCCGTACTTTTTTTTTGTTCAGAAGTGCCGTAGTTGTGTCTTGTTCAGAAGTGCCGTATTATTTTTTTTGCTTCAGAACTGCCGTAGTTTTTTCTATTATACTGCAATGAAAATAATGAAAGTACGGCACTTCTGAACAAAAAAAAAAGTACGGCACTTCTGAACAAGAAACAACTACGGCACTTCTGAACCAAAAAAATATTTTGTGTGGGTCAGACAGGAACTTTTTTTTTATTACACAAGAAGTGTACATGGTCTGCTCTTTTGGGAGGATTTGGTGGCCTTGAAAAAGGCCGGGGTTGTTTTGTGGTTTCTTTATTATACCATGTCATCTTGCCATGGCACACTTCCTTCCTCTGAATTAACATAGTCTACCAGGTACTGCCGTTGACTCTTGGCTGCACCAGTCATTGAATGGCCTCTAGTGGGTGGTGGCATTTCATCAATTTCTCCAGCTGCCCTCCAAATTCCTGGGGTGATTAGATGTGTGACTGGATCTTCCTGGTCCACCATGTTGTTCTGGGCAGTTGGATACCTTACTCTCATCAGATTGTGGAGGCAGCAGCATGCAAGGACTATGGATTCCACTGTCTTGGTCCTCTGTGGCATTGTAGTCAGGAGACACCTGAACCTTGCTGCAAGGATCCCAAATGCATTTTCCACAATTCTTCTTGCCCGGGAGAGTCGGTAATTGTATATCCTCTGCTCCTTGGTCATGTTTCTTAGGGGCAGTGGCTTCATCAGCCAGGTTTTCAAAGGAAAGGCATCATCTCCGACAATGAAGTAGGGAAGAGGTCTTTCACCAGGAACGATTGGTTCAGGTGGCGGTAACCCAAGGGTCCCTTCTTCAAGTGCTTCCCTCAGGACTGTCGTGCTAAATACTCCTCCGTCCGATCCAGCTCCGTTAGCTCCACAGTCTACATTAAGGAACTTGTAGTCAGCATCCACAAGAGCCATGAGTACAATGGAGTGGTATCCCTTGTAGTTGTAGTACACGGAACCACCTTTGGGAGGACATCTGATGGCCACATGCTTTCCATCAATGGCTCCAACACAATGAGGAAAGTTCCATCTCGAAAAGAATAGTTCAGCGACTTTTCTCCACTCTTCTGGAGTTGAGGGGCAGGTCAGGAGTTCATTGGAATACTCTGCAATTATGGCTTCACAGACTTCTCGAATTATCAAGCTGATGGTGTTGTGGGCCACTCTAAAGCCATACATGAGGGACTTGTAGCTGTTTCCAGTTGCCAAATAGCGCAGGGTGATGGCAAGTCTGTGTCCTGGGTCCAAAGCTTCCCTCATACAGCTGTTTTGTTTTCTAATCCTATGACCAATTTTGCCAACGATCTCTCGGAAAATGGCTGGTTCCATTCTCATAAAGTTGGTATAACTTGGGGTGTCTTCGTGGAGCAGTTCTCTCAGTAGACGATCATAATATCCCATCTGAGGTCTTCTCAACAGCCAAGGCTTCACCCAAAACCTCCTCCTCCTCCTCCTCCTGGCTGCCAGTTCTCTTTCTTCTTCTCTCTTCCTCTCCTCCTCCTCCTCCTCAGCTAGTGCTTCCATACAAGCAAGTTGTAAAATAAGTGTATAATTGGCCTGAGCAGCTAGTAGTAGCAAGGCTCTATTTCGTTGGGGTTGATGCATGTACATGGTCTTTCCTCTTCAGCAGCCGGAGACAGAATGATGGAGAACAACAGATGCAGCCCCTATTTATACATTTTTGGCAAATTCCACGAGATAGCCAGCCGCCGGGTTAACCCGTAGAAGCCGGCGGGTGACCCGTGGAAGCCGCCGGGCAACCCGTGGAAGCCGCCGGGCTACCCCTGGAAGCCGTCAACTAATTTGCCGTACCCGGCAGTAACCCGTGAAAGCCGGCGGGTAACCCGGCGGGTAACCCGTAGATCACGGCGGGTTTACCCGTAGAACCCGGCGGGTTACCCGCCGGGTGCTGCCCCGCCCCTTTTTGCTGCCGCCAAACCGGCGGAAAGAGCTGTTACATAACTATTACGTAATACTACGGGTTCACTACGGCACAACCGGCCCGTGTGACAGGGGCTTTAGTAAATTCCTTTATACAGTAAATATAATTGATTGTCACATTACAAAAAAAAAACATTACAAAAAACCTATTGGTCTTGTTGAACTTGACGCCTAGCTTATGTAGTCGGCCTGATCCAATCACAACAGCAAAAATACATATAATCTACATTGAAATTAGTTAAAGAATAGAAAAGAAGAAATTAAAGAAAAATAAATTGTATTAAGACCTATACAAAATACTATCAAGACCTACCAATTCCTGTCTCCGAACATCCATTGAATAACTCATCTTCAACCGCATATCAAGATACCCTCGGATAGCGGACTAAGCACAGATTAAGGACCATCAGAAATTGGGAATTGAAATAAGATACATTGCTTTGGAACTATATCACTATTTCAGTAGGCATATCATTTCGTAAATATATTAGTATATTGTCAACACGAATGCAACTGATGGTAGTTTTAGTAGATATCTACCTTGTCACAGTTTACTGAATAAGGGCAGGTGCAAAATGGTATATATCATGAAACCTTAGGCACCACTTGATCTGTGAATAGACCTTTTTCACTGAGCAGCCCTGAATTCAGCAAGACCTCAGTCTTTCTTCTCTTCTTATTACTCATTTTGCTTTTCAGACATAGTAGATCATAGCTAACTGATTCCATAAAAATAATTTTCTTAGGGAAATAACAGAAATCAGTTGAACGCTAAGGTGTCGAATATACATTAAAATGCACTAAAAATACTGCTGCTAGGATGCACTATACTTCAGCCAATCACAGCCAAGGGCGGGAACTTTTTCAGCCAATAAAATTGCAGTATTCTGTCATAGCCACCCGGTGGAAATATAGAGAACCTTCCGTGAAAATCCACTATTGTTGATAAATCTGGAGATTCGGGAAAGTTGTCTTGGTTTTACATCAGTGTTGAATAATTAGTTCCACAGGTCAAAAGGTGAAATTTATCATTGTGGGCCAGCCTAAATAAATCGTGTGAAATACTGTCTCATATAGTTTTATACCAACTTTGTATGCAGAAATGCCATACAGGAGGCAAAAGACACATGATATATACTTCTAGCAGTTCATTTATTTTCTAGGAGCTCTGGACTAATCCCATATACTTAGGCAAACCTCGCCACTAGAGACTAATCTTGTCACCCAAGGCTAATTGTGTCATACACGACCGATCATGTCCCAGCCACTTCCTCTGATGGCATATTTCTTGTGCATGTGGACTGGCTTGGAAGCGAGGGAGGATTACTACTGACAGCTGGTATGTAATACACATATATATATTTCATTAGGACAGGGAAGTAATTGTTAGGCATTAATGATAGAGGGAGTTAAGTGATATATTGGGAAATACAGCCTGAGGATGAATCTTAGACAGCTGGTCATGAGGAGGAGTAGTTATATAATGGTTGTCTACCGATCTCAAGGGACTGGGATCTCGAACCTCATGCACTAATGCATTTGTTTGTGATTCACTTAGTCCTCATTGCTACTGTCAACCCAGCAGAGATAGGGTACCTGACCTAACAGATAGAGGAATGGTTCAAGAAAGACGTTAAAAACCACGAGAGTTGCCAATGTGTGCGAATGCCTGTATACTCCCCATGGAAGCTGATGTATACCACCTAATGGATGTAACAGCTATAATAAATTAATAGTTACTTATGAATATTAAGTGAATTTCGAATTTACAATGTCGGTGTACATAAATATGTAAGATGGTTGAAAAATGTTCTCTTTACATGCACATATATAAACTGAAGGATTGGGAGGATGGTCCATCTTTTTTACCTCAACTGTTTTACTCATATTATGCAAATATACTTAATACATATATATAAATGCACTAAGGCTTAATACATATAACTAAATCAGTCTGAAAGCAGACCCTCAGGCTGCGTCATAGATGAGGGTCTGATGGAGACTGAAGCACGGCGAGATAAGTAGGTCAATCACTACGCCCGTTAAATTTAACTTGGGGTAGAACAAAATAGTTCTTTGAAGTGCTCCAATCTGGTGTTGTATCACTTTATTTCATGCTGTGAGTAGATGAATTGTATTCTTATGATTAATATAAGCCTACACTGTCAGATTCCTTGCTCTCCAACTGGGATTCTTGCTATCCCGAATTCCCCAAGACCCTCTCCCGTGTAGTGGTGTGATCGCGGGTCTTGTGTCAAGATTATATAACTAAATCTTGTCAATTCTATATGCATACTCCAAAGGAGAAAAGCCATATGCAAGCGTTGTATGGTAACGAGCACATAGCTGCAGCTTGAAATCTGTTGCCATAGAGACAGACTAGTCAATGGTTGTCAACGAATTGTGGTCACTGATTCTCAGTATAATTCAAGCACCATTTGGCTAACGGAGGCCTCGAGCATTGTAAGACAATTCTCTTATGGATGTGTAATGGTGAATGGAGCATCAAAATACAGCCATTCTCGACTTCTACTGGGCACCCAGCAAAGAGATAAGGACCCGATGCTATCAATAATGCCTTCTGGGATTAAGGAAAGGTTGCTTAAGTTGCCTAAAGACTGATCGCTACAATTGAGTGCAGTTAAATGGCTGGAAAACCTGATAAGTGGATAAGATCTGACATGATCGCTTCACGGGTCAACTCGCTTTAAGCCAAATCTCTGGCTCGGAGCATTTCGAGCGATTATAATTGAGTTTCCTATCTACTAGTGTCCCATTGAAATTTTGATTTTTCCAGCACCCCTCCATTCTATATTAACTAAATTGCTGGGAGGTTTTAAACCTAAAACAAAATCCTTTAAACTTTTTTTAACGGGTTCTGCCACTGGTATGTTCTACAGAAGTTTTATTTTACTAGATGACTCCAAGAAAAATTTGGATCCATGCTAATCCAAACTACATTGTAAAATTGGATGCTTCTGGAGTAACAAATATCGAACTTTCTATAACTGGTAAACTTTTATTATTTTCACAGATGGCTACACTGGATTATCTGATGTCATCTTCAAATATGTATCAATTACAAAAAAAAATCACGTTTCTTAAATTTTGTAGCAAATATGAAATAGTTTGAATACTTTTGGCCTGACCATAATAGTGACTTTACTATATTATGCTGCCCTGGAAACAGCAATGCATGATGCCAAATGAACATTATACTAGCTAAAAAGGAATGTCTTCATTTTTTAAGGATAATTTTCATACAAAGGCAGGAAGCAATCATGCAACATTTAAAAAAATCCCTGCTTGTTTACTGATATGATAGGATAAATGCAATATTGACTTACTGCTTCTTCTCATAATACCACTACAACTTGCAATTGTATGTTGTTTCTCTGTGATCACAAGTAAGTAAGTATGTAAGTAAGTAAAACTTTATTAAGTAAATATGTAAGTAAAACTTTATTCAAAGTCGAGTAAAAGTACAATAAAACAACATGAGCACAAGTGCTTGTGATCATGACAAATAATAAAAACCATGACAAAAAAGATCACAAATGGGTGCTGCATATTTTTGTAAAAATTAAGGGTTTGACTTATTACAGTGGATTTCTGTCCATTCTGTATCAACAAAGTTTTTTAATTATTTGCTGTTATACTACATAAATGACAAAAAAAAATATAATAAAATATTACTATCACAGATTTTAGTTTTATAATCCAGCTATTGTAAACTGTTTGGTTGATCACGAAGAGCACATACTTAACAGAAAACGTGATGGATGAACCACACAACATTTGGTTTTAATACAAGGAATATTTCTGTACAACCTGTTTCGTAGTAGATCGGTTAAACGCACCCCAGAGACAAAGTCAATACTTTTTATCATGGACCTGTAGTGATCTGGCTATTGTTTCTGTGTAATGGAGTAGACCCTTTGTTCCTTTGGTCATTTAAAACAGATCTATGGCCCACCTGGGAATATGGGGGACTGAAAGATTTGTATACAGCCAACAAATCCGATACGGCCCTTCTGAATATTGCATGGCCGGAGACCGGATTGAATGTGTGTTATAAGACAGGTGTCCGGTCAGGGTATGCCGAACCGGAATTCCCAAAACACCCGGCATACATACGGAAAATAAGGAAGGAGAGGTTAGATAGGGCAAGAAGAACCAGGGGAAAATACAGCAAAAATAGTGCTTAGAAGGCTTTAACATACAGGAGAACTTTTGAAAGTGGCGTTAAAGTGTGGCAAGATGCCCAATGTGTACAAGAAGCAAGGTCTATTTATTATTATAATGCATTGCTTTGCCAAATTAAGGTTAGCACACAACAATTTGACATTTGATTCTTGCTTGTGTGGTTTATAGAAGATTGATTTGGATCAGTTTAGCAGCGGGTGGAACGTAGTATATCAATACTCGGTGAGCTAGAATAGAATAGAATAGAATAGAATAGAATAGAATAGAATAGAATAGAATAGAGTAATAATATTAATAATAATAATATTTTATTGCCTCAATGAAGAGATGTACATATAGAAATAAGACGTAAATATGTCAATTAAAAACCGAAATAAAATTTTAAATAATTAAATAGAATAGAATAGAGTACCTACTTGATATTAAGTCATAATAAGAATAGAATAGAATAGGATATAATACCTACCTGTGCAAGTCTTTTTGGAATATAATATAATAGAATATAGAGTAAACCTGGTGGGATCTAATAATTAACTAATTATTATATTCTATTGATGTAAAGAAAAGAATAATAGCTAGCTCACCACAAAAGCAACTAAACTGTCAAAAAGACTAATACATGTACAGTACATTGTATTTACAATTGTCTGGACGAATGCTTCACCTATTGTATTCTCAAGTTCAATAATTTAGAAATTGGACATCTGAATTAGTTTGATTTCAAATCAGACATTCTGAAGTTCTAATTTAATTTTTTCAAACTTCCTATTTCAATTTAAACTAAGACCAAGACATTAAATTGTGCAATTGGTAACCAAGCCTGTTTATCTCATGGAATTTTAAGATTAATAAAGCCAGCGAACAAAATAATTTTAAAAGAAATTTGTTTATTCTGAAAAAATGCTTTTCATGCATTGTACATGTACAAGCAATACAGAGCATAAAGTACGATATGTACTTGTAAAATGCACTCTGCCTATTTAAAGCAATTGCATTGTGATTAAAGATATATCCTTTAATCCCACTATTAAGGTTTATGTATGTATGCTTTATCTTAGGAGGTGACACCACTTCCTTTAGACTATTGTTACAAAGAAGTCGTTATGGGTGAGAAAGTTGGAGTTTTACTTGCTATATAATGCTCCTTCGTGCTATGTGTCAAAATCAGGGTCACAGGGAGCCGTTGCAATGGTGAAGTATGCTTTATTTTCTGCAAGTACATGTTTTTTTGTGTTCATTTTATTTATATATATTTTTTTTTATTTTTTATTTTTTTTATTGTATGCTATTTTATGTCTGTAATAGCTAAAAGTGTGCTGTAAAACTTGTAAATTAGACTATATTACATGATTCATCAGAATAAGAAGATGCTGAGCTGAGTGTGTGAATATTGCCTGAATTAGACAATGCAGGAATGTGCCAAACACCTTAACCATGAGGCCACAATAATGCTGAGTCACCTGCAAATCTCTACATCGTATGTTCACACTGTAAATTTGGCACCTCAGAGACTTCTAGCCTAAGAAGACAGTTAAGACACCTTGCAGAATGAAGCATTCCTCGGAGATTGCAATTTATGTAAAGACACATCTAGTAAGACAAGCGAGGAGACAGCGAGAATACATTACATGACTTCAGACATCACGGTGTCACTTGGGAACCTGGCTGAACATAACAGTGTCAGACAACGCTCTCATAAGATTTGCACCATCTAAGCCTCCAGACTAGGGGACTAGGAACTTAGGAAGCCTTCGCTTCCTTTTGATCGCTTTGAAGATTTTGGGCACACATCTACATTTAATTGTACCATATATTCCTGATTACAAGCTCAAGTCTCTGTTATTATTGAGAAATTTTCCCTGGCATCTTATATTAATAAACGGGGAGACCAGAGTTTATTTGAGATCTAAAAATACGTAGCAAGGGCCTTTAAACGAGACTCTCACTATCTTAGACTTGTAATATAGATATTATTATGCATATGATCGTTGCATTGCATGTGAACTTATGACCAACTCTGACAGATGAAGTGAATATTAACCTTCTTGATTTATGTTGACCAAAACCATGTCCAGAAGTGAGTTGCTTTCTTATGTTTCTGTATTCCTGTCATTAGTTCACCACCTCCTTCCGTAGGCATACATGTTGATGTATTATCATGAATATACAGATTTTTGGAAAACAGTGACATTAAGTCTTGCTGTCTCTTCTATTGTCTTACAAGATGTAGACTGCTAAATGTGTCCTTACATCAATTGCAATCCCTCAGTAATGCTTTATTCTCCAAGGTTTATAAGATATTGCTGTGGTAGTGCCTTAACCGTCTTCTCAGGTAAGAATTTCTTGTAAATAAAGGTGAAAAATTTGCTTGATCTAGAAGGCCCATTTAGTGTACTAATTAATGCTACAAAAAGAAGGTGACAATACAAAATGAAATTACATAACATAATGAAATAATTACACTCCAAAAAGATTATCTGTTTCAGGCACATTATTGTGTCACTGGTGTGCATCCAAAATTGTGTTTAAAATCAGCCAAGATTTCTTTGTGTATAGACATTGGATACATACACAATCGTTGTCTGAGGACAAGCAATATCTTTGCTGATTTTAAACCAAATCTTGGATGCACACCAGTGAAGCAGTCATTTGTCTGAAACAGACAATATTTTTAAAGAGTGGTAAAGGTGATACCAAGGATGTCACTGATGGCATTACAAATGGTTTCAACATCAGCACGATGTCGGCGATGTTGAAGCGATGTGGTACCGACAGCGTCCGACATAGAAACGACACTGGCCCGATTTGGTATGCTATCTGGGGTGAAGGTTTTGTTGAAAAACCTTAACCTCACAGGAACAGCACTGACCTGAATACTTTTAACTCACCAGAGAAGAGGGCTGAGATTTTCCATGGCAATTGGTTTTAGCAACACATTATTGGCCCTAACACTGCATCATCTGAGGACATTAGGGGACCTTGGCTTGGCTTTGCACCTCAGAGTATTAAGCCTGATGCACCTAGTCACCCTAACGTGAGTCTAGGAAATCCCTTTATCGTTCTTGTTGTGACCTGTGGTAAGGCTGGTAAGTCATATTATTGAAAATGGTTTTATGATTGTGAGATTTCGGAAAATTTCTAGTATATTTTGAATTGCTTGCTGTACACGTGGCATGACTTAGCATTATTATAATGTAAGAAATATTATCAAAATATTTTTAATACAGATTTTAACAACCAAAAGTCTTTGAGTAAAGAAATACCTAACAAATTAAACACAGTCAGCTATGATTGTTGCTGGAACATTCCCTGGCAAAGTTATTTCCAAGACACAAGTTTACCAGGCAAAATTTTTTGGGCCTTACCAGTGAACTTATCATAATGTAATTATAACGGTGATAATCAGAATAAATAAGGCACATTTTCTTGTTCTTATTACAACAACAACAAATGCAATCAAAAGCAGTTATGAAATTGCAAAACTTTTGAAAACCACTGTTATATATTTCCCTTTCCTTATTTTTTCGACCTACACCAGCTTCTAAATATACTAGTAAATCTCCATTTCTACTTTTATCCTGCTGCCACGCAGTAATGCACACTTTTAGCATTGTGGACAACAGTCTGTATGCGATGAATATAGAAAACATATTTGCAGCAAATTGAGGCATGAATCACCATTGCAAGGCGACTCCCTGGCCCTGGTTTTATTACACATAACACAGAGGAGCGTTAGTCTTCATACTGAAGAGTTGGGGTCAGTTAGCTCTTGCATAGAAAAACGATTAGCTGTAACGTAAGATGTTGCTTGAAAACAAAAACAAAAAAAAAAGGTGAAAACTTATTGCACATTTAGAAAGAAACTGCTAAAAAAAAAACACTTTCCCGCTCAAGGTACATTAGAGCCATGTAATTTTACAGAAGGCACTTAGTCTTGGGAATTTAGTTTTGCATTGTACAGCTGCACATTGATTTTGTGCTATGCTGAGAACACAGAAAAATTGACCTTTTATTCACTGATGACCCTCTAATCGAACAAATTAACATTACTGAAAAATAAAAGATTGCGATTCGTCCATCTGGTACCATAATACAAAAATGATAAATGGACCACTGGACATTTTTAACTTACAATACAAAGTTCACATAAACTATAATGGACTTCTTCGTGTGTATGGTGGTAGCAACTGCATATTACTGGGTAGGTTAGACTATTGCAAAAAAATATATTAGTATGGGTAATTGGTGTCATTTTCATGTATTTCAGATTCCAAATATTAAAAACTACTACTTTTGGTTAGGAAACAGAGCCCCTGAAGAAAACAACCAGGATATTAAGAGTGATCTGGCTAAAAAATTGCCCCCACACTGTATCTGAACGACAAGCCTAGGTACCTAATTTCTAAGTCTTAGCTGAAGAGGTTTATCACCCAAAGCTCATTTTGTTGACTCTTCTTCTATGTTTAACACAAAGACTTTCCTTAAAAGAACTTCTCAGTCTAAGCTCACAGTTGACACCTTGATCTGTGTGCCCTATCCACTCTTGACAGGTTGTTATGACCAGTTTCTTAAGAAAAAATTGGAAACTCGCAAGACACATGAGTGTCCCTCAGAGGTGACTTCACAAAGCCTAGTGACTGTTAACACGGCCAAATGAGAAACAGGAGAACGGCTAACACAACCTTTCTTTAAATTTATTTTTCAAGCACAACTACCTAAACGAATTTGTGTGTTTAGCCAGAGGAAAGTTAAGTTTAAATTGAATTGTCCTGTTTAAATTCCTTTGTGGAAAAAAAGACTCCTCAGTCCCAGTGACATTTTACATTTTAAAGTTTACTAGTTCATATCATTGTATAGGTCAGCGCTTCCACCAGCTGCTTATCAATTGATATAAATGTTCTTATAGCTACAGTTAAGATATACATGAATTACCAAACAGAATGTACAACTAACTTTTTGAATTCTTCAATTTTACTTTTTATATTGTAACAGCTCTAGTTCCTGGAACTAAAAGCCAGAATGTTTACCATTACACCAAACAGTCACTCTCTGGTGCAAGGACAGGGCAACATTCTGCTAACACCAGGACCCAACACTACACTAATTCCTTTTCACAATGAGGCTCGACAGGCTCGACCGTCTCACAATTATTACACCTAGCCTATTCCAGGCTAGCAGGACATTGGTCCACAAGTACACTCACATCTGGCACCATTTTTAACAATTTTCCCGGAGCGGGAATCGAACTCAGGTCCCTGGGACTAAAAGCCACAACGCCAACCATTGTACTAAAGAGTCACTCTCTGGTGCGAGGGCAACATTCTGCTCACACCAGGACCACAACACTACAATATTGATCAAGATCACTTCTTATCGGATTAGCTACAGATGGGGCCACCATGTTGCAGCTCCTCGTGAACATTTTGATTGGAAAATTTTTATCTCAGTTTATAGAAATCTTCAGAAATTTCTTTTTTACACCATTGGCTGAGGGACTGCCTGAACCAATGATAGTCCTACATTTACATGACATCCATGATTTTGTAGTTTATGTATCAAACTTCTTGCTTTTGTCTCATACATGATATTAGATGCCAGATATATAAATTCACCAGGTTAAAAACGACGAAATCAGTGGACAATTTGTATTAGTGTGGTGTACTGGGAGTGCTACAGCTGCTGATGGAGTTAGGTATGACCATGAGACAACTGCAGTGAAGATGACATCTTTACCTTGAAGTGATGGACAGCTCCATTAGGAAAAAAAATATAAAAAAGATTAGAAGAAAGCTTAAGAAAAGAAAAGAAATAACAGATAACAATGCCCTTGGAAGAGATGGAAAACTATTGTTAAACTGTCAATAATCTGCAAGGGAGAATTCTGTTTCTTGCCTGTCAATACGTGCATAGGTATGTTCAAACTTGATTTCGTCAGAACGAGGTATATAAATGAAACAGTATAAAATCAATTTTTCATGTCATTGGTAAGAGCCATCTATGAAAACACTGAAAGGAAATTACAATATATGCACAATAAACTCACACCAACAATCCACAGAGCCACTTGACTGGTTGAGCAAATACACTGATACAATAAAACAAACATTGAGTTGTTGTTGTTTCGAAATTTTTTTATAATATATATTAACCCCAATTTTCCCTATGACAATGACTTTTGACCTTAAAGGTCACATAACCAACATAAAGCATGTAGTTAAAAGATTTGATTATGTAACTTGGATGGAGTCTGTCAGTGCTAGTGGTAAAAAAATATAAAGAAAACTAAAATTTCCTGAAAACCTGGGTTCGTTGCTATGGCAACAGATTTCAAGCTAGGTTGCCATGGGAAAAAATGGCATCCCCCCTAGCTTGATCGAGCTACTTCTGAGGATTCCGAAAAGTACAAGACTATGCTGTCACTCCATTTGAAATGTTATTGACACGGATCAGTTTGAACCCTGTGTCATAGTTTCTGAGACGAGAGTGCCCGACCCAGGAATCAACCTGGGACCTCACACACAGGAAGCGAGAGCATTGACCATTTCACCAAAGAGTCACTCGTTGGTGCGAGGGTAACACCCTGCTTACACCATTACAAAATAAATCATTGTCTCTACAAGCAACTTTGCTGAATATGTGGCAGTAGCATACCACAAATACCACGGAGACGGTTGACAAATCTAGAAGATGCATTGACACAAACATGACGCCAGTGCTGTTATTGTTAAACTGCTGTCACTCCACTTGAATAGCTGATTGGTCCATATTGATCTGAATATTAGATTAGTTTCGACAACAGCTCAACAAATTGACAGCTTTTTGTACACTTGACTTGCGCTATCTCTCGTGTGAGCCTGTGTGCATCCTATTGGCTTTTACTTAAGTATCCAATGCATTTTCATTGTTCGGAGAGCCACGTGCAATGTAGTGAGTAAACCAAGGTCACTTGGGGTCAGAAGGGATCAAAGGTCAAAAGGAAGGTCATACATAGGCAAAAGACAAAAGAAAAGAAAAGGAAGTCAGTTTAATTGAGTAAGACAAGCTGGACGGCTATGTGGAAGTCACTGGTAAAACAGTGAGTGCACAACACACATATATTTTCAGCACATGGTTAAAATGTAGAAGAACAAATGCACTCCATACAAACAAATTGTAATTTTGGGCATCTTTAACTATATTTATTGACAGAGATCATTCTCAGTGCTCTTGACGATTGCTATTGACGTGGAATTTATACATTGTATCTCTTCCAGTGGCGTGTGTAAAGCGAGTCAATGTTCCTACGCCTAGTGAGCCAATATAGATACTCGGACATTGCAAGCCAGTATAGATTGACTGCACTTTCCTAATGGTCAACATGACCTTTTAGGGCATCGACATTTCAAGGTACAAGGGCCTTTATGTGCGGGTCGGAAAGGGCCTTTTCTTTCCTGGTGACCTACAAGAGTGCATCAATGTTAGGTCCAATAGCATCTACAATAGCTGGTCATGTCTGTAAGATTGAGTTTGTTGTTAGCATTTGTTCAGTGAATGGACCTTACAAAGACCCAACAATGGCTCAACAATTGACTGATAACCACTTACTGACCTCTCCCAACAACATCATCACTGTGTGTCATCACCTCACAGCTCAGTGACCTAATTATGTATATGTTTTGCCCAATTACCCATCTAAAGTAAATTAATAAATTTCTCATATATAGTCTATATAGACTGGCTTATGGTATTAATGGTCCAACAATGAAATTACAGAATAATTAGATGTTTGTGTGCTGAGTGCACAGTACGTGCACGCAATTCTTGTTCTGACAAGCAGGCAATTCAGAAAAATTGCCTGAACTCAAAACATATGAATCCATTTCTTGTTTATTTTTAGGAGAAGATTTCTTAAGTCTATACTCAGTCTATCGACTACATAGATTAACCAATCAATTTGTTTATCTAGGTAAACTAGCAAAGAATGTCTATAATTAGGTCGCTGGGCTGTTAGGTAATGACACACAATGTCATGTGTCATAGTAGGTGCTCAGG
This sequence comes from Alitta virens, assembly GCA_932294295.1. Classification (NCBI taxonomy): domain Eukaryota; kingdom Metazoa; phylum Annelida; class Polychaeta; order Phyllodocida; family Nereididae; genus Alitta; species Alitta virens. The sequence continues at coordinate 24,297,982 of OW028583.1, read as the reverse complement.
AAAATAAGAGGACCTTCCCTGGTTCAGTGTACTATGTTGGCATGTGATGACTACTTCAACTAAAAGCACAAATTATATGATCAATAGGGCTACCTGTATGATCAGGGTATCATTTTGTTGATCTGCTTGACTAAAAATAGAACAACGTCGATGCCTACCTTGCAGTCCTATGATTAAGTAATGGAATTTTTGGCTGACACATTACACTATGGGTGACTTAATGTAAGTGCGAAGTTCCTTTGTCACCTGAACCATTGTATATTTTGCCTATTAGCTTCAATACGAAATAAATTGTGTAGAATGCACTCTCTCTGCTTCAGTTCTGTGAAATGTATACACTGGACAGTCCATTCCTCATCTAATTGACATTAAGGCAGCGGGACAGACAGCGAGACAGCTAGACGGACAGCAAGACAGACAGACAGCTAGACAGACAAACAGACAAAGACATTTGTACAAGTAGACATAATTCAGATAAAAACACTTTTTGAAATATACATGGATAATACACACGAATAAATACATAAACAAACATACAATATACAAGTAAGGGATAGTATTTACATTAGTATTCTCCTTGTGTGGGAGGCATCTCTTAATAAATCGTATTGTCATTTCTTCAGAAAAGTAGTTCAAATTTTAAACATAGGAGGCGCTGATAGTACGGTTGATTCAACTCTTACAGCAGAATTTATAAATTTCAGTGGGGTAGATGCCTTAATGGACCTGTGGAGGCTGAGGTGTGGTGGTGGTGGATTAGGGCTTTACGTCCTGTATTTCTGCACCTGATGGGCTAATTAGGACAGGCAGGGACCATGGCAATGAGACGATGGATGAAACAGCCATCCAACATAGGCTTGACTGGGAATTGAACCCAGGACCTAGTGGTTGAAAGCTCAGAGCACTACCACTGAGCTATGCCCCCACCGTGCAGGCTGAGGTGAAGAGACTAGCAATGAGGTGGGGGGGGGGGGGAAGAGTATGAATGCATTTCCTTTTATAAATCTTCTCTGTATATTAAACTGCTAAAATGAAAAAAAATCAATGACAACCAAAAAGCTTAATTTTCATGCAATTGTACATAATATAAAAAAAATTTAAAATATGCTTGACAGATCTTGCAACTGATAAATAATGAAACACAGTTTATTTCCATATAATAAACATAGTAATGCACTATAATATATGACATATCATACCACCGGTAAATAAAAGAAACAAAGTCTATTTCCATATAATATAATGTCCTATGCTTGCTGAGAAAGTAGTTTTATTGCTCTTTAAAAATTTAGGACGTTCACTTTATGTGCATTATGTGGAAAACACGAATGTGTTTCTTAAATAGCTTAAGGGGCATGTAGACTCCGTATTCATTTCTGTGAAACATGAATAACAGTAAACAGTAAATCCTTAAGATTTAAATGCCTTAATCTAATTTAAGGTATTAAAATTTCTTGGAAAAAAAAAAAATAATAAAGACTCATTAAAAAAGGCTCCTCAAACAGTTAAGGCCAATTAAGATTTTAAGGTTTGTATTTTTAAAATAAGAAGAAGCAAATTAAGAGTACGTAATATATTTTAAGGTATAATCCAAGGTTTTAGTACGGTATTTAATTTCAGAACGATGTCCTAGTTACCAGATCTTTCACCTGACATTCTGGCAACTGGCAATGGAGGGGGGTGCAGCAATTGCTTAATAATACTGTCATAATATTTTGTGTCATTTCTAAAATCATTTCTGTACCGAATCATCTAAGCAGTGATAAGTGTAAGTAAGTAAAAGTAAGAAGGTAAACTTTATCTATCTATCTATCTATCTATCTAGATGTCTATCTATGTCTATTTGTCTATTTGTCTATCTGTCTGTCTATTTGTCTAGCTGGCTGTCTGTCTGCCTGTCTAGCTGTCCAGCTGTCTGTCTGTCTGTCTGTCTTAAGTTAATTAATAGAGTGCCCCCCCCCCTTTTCATTTGATGACTCAATCGTTATCAGACCATACCAGGGCAAAATTTAAGACAAGGACATTACAATAACTCACTGGTGCTTATCTGGTCATTGTCACAAAATCCGCCTGCAGTAATATCTAAATTCAGGTAAGAATCCATGGATATTTCACTTAAGTCTCACTGACGTTGATATGCATGCAGTGGATAAATAACTGAAACTATGATAATATATCATTGAAAGAAAAACATATTGTGGATAGTATATTGTTACGTAATATAGATAGACTAGGTATGCAGGTATTTGCTTTCAAAAAATCATCATACCTGTGCACTGTATAGATATCTATAAGGTAATATTTTAATCATCAGCAGATATCATAATAGTTTAGTTTTACAAGCATCATAAACTAAATGATAAATTTAACCTTGTCCACTCATCATCTTATCTCCGCCATTAAATGTGAATATTATCCAAGTCAAATGTCTGTTATCATGCAAAGGCATGAAGTCTTAAAGGTGCACTGTCTGTCAAATTTGCACATAAAAGTAATGATATAAATCAGTACTGCCTTGTCTCATGATATTTTTCACCATTACATACCCACTTTTGCACAACAATTTAGTTTTAATTTACAATAAATAATATAATTATTAGTTTTTTATGCCATCAAAAACTCAATATGTAAACAAACCCAGTGATGACGTCACAATACTGAACAATGGTGATGATGTCATTTCCATTGTGTTTCCAATGTTTTGGTCTGGATTTTCTCTCAATGTATAATTATTTTTGAGTTATTAATGACAAAAATAATGTCAAATAAAATCATCAATTCACCCAAATTTAGTGTGCCTTGATTAATAAAGGTAATTTTCAACTGTTTGATAGCATCTTAGAAAATTGCAAATTTTGACAGACAGTGCAACTTTAAGTAGTGTTAGTATGTCAGTGGTGATATGAAAAAGTATATGAAAATATACACGCTTCTGAGACATGCTATCGTACCACCAGGTACATGAGCTCAATAAGATGATTCATGTGTCATTTCTCCTTATCAATATTACATAACAATATTTTTCATTACAAAAGAGACAACTAAATATTATGATAACATCATACAAAAACTATTTTAATGCTGCTGCATTTTAATTTATTTAGTGATCAAGAGAACATAATGGAAACCAAAGATAAGAAACAAACGAAAGAATATACCCATGATCCTCTACTTCCACCTTGCCAAGTTTGTGGAGCAAAAGCATCAGGATACCATTTTGGAGTGATAACATGCGAAGCCTGCAAGGTAAATATTTTCATTCAACAAGATGGTCTAGAGGTATGGTGCTGACCTGCAATGTTGCGGGTTCCAGCCTCCACCATGCACCACTTCAAGCTAGTGTGACCTGTACTTAGAAAATATTAAATGTTGATTACATTTTTTATATGTACACTCAAAAATATTGAAATTCGCCACGACATCGAGATTCGCCACCCCCCTAAAACATAATTATACACCTTGCAAGTTCGTGATTTGTTGCAAAAGTAATTGTTTGTGTCAATGACGGTATTCTATAACTCCGACAGCCACCTGATAAGTGTTAATTGCACTTAATTTTAAGTGGCGAGTTTCGATGTCGTGGCGAAAATCAATGTCGCCCAGTGTAAGTCTATTTATTTATTTATTTATTTTTTTTTTAATGTTACTTATATACTAGCTGTATAACAATAGCATGCCTTCCTGTCGATAATTTATTAATTTTTTAATGCTTTAAAATATGAACTAATGAATTAGTAGTAGTAAATATATGTATAATCTTTTTTTCATTTTTTTTTTCACAAGGTGGCTCCCTCGACAGCGGCAAACTTATTGCCTTATTAGAGGGGGTCTCTTTGCTCCACTCCAAGAAAAAATTATTAATTTTTATAATATGTAATAACTGTTATATGTTATTTAAGGAGCCAATAAAAACTGTGTCATTGTCATTGTCACTGCACAGGAAGCTGATGTGATAGATTCCCAAGAATGATAAAAATGTGGCTACATCTAGCTGCAGTTCGAGCAAACAGAAGCCATATCTTTGTACATTTTGTCCTAGGGCTTTCAAGGCAATGAGAAACCCGAAGGCTCACAGGGAAACAGTGTGCACCAGTAGTACATGGTAAAAATATATAATTATTATTTATTATTTTACTTTTCAAAAAGGCGTTCTTCAGGCGCTCACAAATTCGGGATGTCACATACTTCTGTAGCAGTGGCGGCAAGTGCAAAATATTCCCCATCAGAAGAATTGGCTGTTCATACTGTCGCTTGCAAAAATGTAAAGAACTTGGCATGTCCAGAAATGGTAAGTACCAACAAAAAATAAATACAAAATAGTGATTTGACCACCAAATGCCAATGTGTCAGCTTGGCCCTGTAAACCCCAAATATTTAGCAAATGTGGCAGCTAATATTTGATTATTTAGTGCAATATTTTAACAATGTTAGTTAAAGAGGAATGGAAATTTTATGACAATGCTTTTGTAATAAACCTAATATATAGAAGTATATCAAATATAACACAGTTTGATTCATTCTGTAAGACCCAAGTTGCAAAATACAGTTCTGTGCAAAAGTCTTGAGCCATCCACAAATTGATGCTATAGCAATGAAATACATTTTAGATGTGATTATTGTGTTGCCTACAGGGTTGAACATACTTACCCTGAATAAATTACAGACATAGTACAATAGGAAAACAATAATAGAAAAGAAAGTTTGTGTTTCTTCTGGTTCATTTCTGTTATTTGGTATGGACTGCATGAACTGGCTCTTAGAGGCTGCCCAGTAATTTGACTGCAATTCGGTCCTAACATCATTAAAAGGTACCTTAAACACGAATACAAGTTGTCAAAACTTTTCTTGCAAGCATAGTGCAGGATCACTTGTTTAGACGTATGTCTCCATATTAGAAAATAACACATAATATTTTAGGGTGGCTCAAGACTTTTACACCATACTGTATATCATTCTCAGTTGACTTTCAATTTATCAGTGTCAATTGAACTTGAACGTACAAGTTGATTTTGATCAAATTGTCTAACTTCTCAACCAGGTATTCATCGCGGGCGCCATACAACTGAGCGAAGAACAGCATGCATCCAAAAAGTGAAAGAGATAGCCCACAAGAAGCAAACTGAAGAACAGTACATGTATGGTTTCCAGTTAGATGAATCTTTATCTGAGGAAGAAAAACTCATGTACACTCTTATTGAAGGTGTGACAAAAGCAGATTCAGCGAATCTTATGATAAACGATGATCAAATGATGAAAATCCGAGAAGAGCAGTCTGAATTCTTGGTAAGATGCGAACAATGTATGCCTGATCTCTCATTTTTGGGTCATCACCTTTGTACACACAAGTTTAGACTAGTTTTAATTTACTTGAAAATCACTATTTTATATCAGGAAATACAACAAAGTTAGGTTGTTATTAATATCTATATTCATGCCCATGGCATACAAATATAAAAAATTAAAATGAATATCAAAACTTTATAATTTCTGGGCATGTTGTTTTACACAGACCCTCGTATTTCACCCTGCTATAGCCTTTAATTACCCTGGGCTTAAAATACATGGTATTCCAGAAAATACAAGCTAGAAGGAAACATATAAAACAAACCATGTATTGACACATAATTCCTTTTTCCAATGCTAAAGTTAATATTGTTAATAATCCATTTCATCTCCAGGAACATCGCAAATTGAAAGAGTTAGTATTTGGACCAATGAAGAACCTCGGAATAGATGAATATCTCACTGTGTACAGAAACACTGGCATCGACTTTGACAAGAGACAGGAAAAGTACGGGAAGTGTATTGCATTTTGCTTAACAGATCTAACGACTTTCATAGGATTTGCTAAGTCAGTGCCAGGATTTTCTGAAATCTGTACTCAAGACCAGATCACTCTGTTGAGAGGTATGTATACATGGATACATCTAACTATCAATGAAGCTAGTCGGTGTATTGTACATCCTGCATACGGGGTGGGGGCCTAGCTCAGTGGAGCATGCTGGGTTTCCAACCACTGGGTCCCGGGTTCAATTCCCAGTCGAGCCTATGTTGGATGGCTGTTTCATCCTTCGTCTCATTGCCATGGTCCCTACCTCTAGCCCTAATCCACCATATACACCCTGCATAACATTAAAATTCGCCTGTTGTGGCATTTCCATCCAGTTTGGCTGAACAAATTGCCCGAACAAATATTTGTTGTTCAACAGAAATTTTCCCATTTTAAGTGAAACTGACCTAATGGAAAATTTTAATTACATGAACAGTACATGTATGGTTTCCAGTTAGATGAATTGTTATCTAGGAAGACAAACTCATGTACACTCTTATTGAAAGTGTGACAAAGGCAGATTTAGCGAATCTCATGATAAACGATTCACAGGCAGAAAAAGGTAGTTTCCCGAAGTAAAAGCACTTTAAAATTCACCCTGCTAGCCTTTAATTACCCTGGGCTTAAAATACACGGTATTCCAGAAAATACAAGCTAGAAGGGAACATATAAAGCAAACCATGCATTGACACATAATTCCTTTTTTGGGTACATTGCACTGTAGGTGAAGACCTGAAACCCAATTGACCACACATGGCTCTCTGTGCAAGATACTCTGTGGTTGCATAGCTAGTAATCCCATGCCTAGCACACAAATGTCATGTGAACGACCTTTCCAGTTAACATGTTGCAATACATAATATAACTTAATTATAAGTACCATTTCCTTGTGAAAAAGACAAACATCCGCTGCAAACTGAATGTCTTGTCTTCTTTTCTGTACCTCAAGAGAGTGTCCTGGACTGGATGTTCTTATCCGGATTCGAAGCCTATAATGTGGAGCACAGGTTGTTTACCTGTGGCTCATGCCTCAACACCTGGTCTTTCGAAGCCATCAAAGAGAGAAGATTTGTCACCAGATGTTTTGAAGCATCTGCACACATTAGGAAACGAAAGTTCTACAAAGATGAACTTGCAATTATAAAAGCTCTCATTATATTCAGTCCAGGTATGTATGATTCAAGACATAATATACAGATTTATATATATATGTGTATACATTACTACATGGCCAAATGTGCCACGTGCATTTTCCATGAGAAGGATAAACGCATGGAAAACGCATGGTTTTCGCCTAAATATAATGAGGCGAAAACCATGCGTTTTCCATGCGTTTATCCAAACGCATGGAAAACGCACGTGGCACATTTGGCCATGTACAAAAGAACAGCCAAATAATTAATGCACCTTATTTGTGCGGTTTTTACAGATGGTTCTGTTGGTCAGATTGAAGACCGTGCCCTCGTCGAGAAATACCAACAGAAGCTCGCAGAGTCCCTGTTGACAATTTTACGAAAGAATCGTCAACTCGATGACAGTAAACTGGCCATTTTGTTTGGTCAGATTGTACATGTTTTGACAGAAGTCAGAGATGCCACCATTGATTTAAAGGACCTCATGACTGAGGTTATTGGAAATTTTCCAGCGGTTGACTATCCTGATCTTTTAGTTGAGATTCTTGGTGATGAGTTCAAGGCTGCACTGGACACTGCTCGTGCTGTTTGCATTTCACAAACTTCATCACTGAGTATGTCAAGACTCTCCTCAGCTTCAGATCAAGCGCTGTCGTTTGGGCATTACCAAAATAATGTGAATTCGGCACACGAAAATGACCATGCATTCTATTTGGAGAAATCTGCAAATCTAGAGCACGTCAATGAAGCAAACTGCAATGATGATTTCACCAACTTTCTACCAACTTATGCAGATTTGGAAACAGATTTTGTGTGCACTTCTGTAGAAACTTTCACTGACTCTTCTGTTGTATCTTTAGAGGACATTACTGATGACGAGCCATGGTAGGCTGTTTTAACACAGTTTTAAATACGAAAACAAATATATTAATGATGTTATGATGTTGTAAATTTCTGCAATGCTATTTCAGTATGCTTCAAAATTAATATCAAATTTTTATGA